>CAUYRT010014799.1:0-11267 GCA_963574885.1 Lepilemur ruficaudatus | reverse complement strand
TGTTTTTTTGTTTGTTTTGTTTTGTTTTTTTTTGTGTTTGATTATTATCTGGGTGTGTGTGTGTGTGTGTCTGTCCCTCCCTCCCTCCCTCCCTCCCTCTCTCTCTCTCTCTCTCTCTCTCTCTCTCTCTCTCTCTCCCCCCCCCCTTTCTTTACCCCAACTAGGGATCTGTCCACCAGTATCTAATTCATCCAGGCTCCTCCAGGCCCTTTCCTTCCCACACGCAGAAGTGGAGTCCACTATCAGATTGGGCATAGCAGCCCATCTCATCTCGAGTTCTGGATGCTGGCTTTGCTATCCCGTGTCTGGCTTTAAATAAGACAGGAACTGCTGGGGTCCCTTTGGTGTCACATATAAGGACAAAAATAAACCAACACAGGGTAAGTAAGAGAATAAGACTTATCCGGGATTAGAAATAAATGAAGTTTCTATTTTATCACTTTATTCATTTGTTCAGCTAATGTGGCTCCTAGTTCACAAATTTGGGTGTGCCGAAGGAGGTTTTCTTTATTTTCTGTAAGGAACTTACCCATCCCATTCCATTGGGTAGCAGAAAGTTGATATCAGTAAATGCTGGATCTCCTGCCCTCCCTTTGTCCAAGTTTCAGAGGATGAATGTGCTGTTGTGTCTGGGCAGGGTGGGTGGGAGGCGTCTCATCCTCGGGGTCTTTATCAATCCATACTCCTATCAGCTGACAAGTCCCCCTCCCTGTTCATTTCCAGCCAGGACCTAGACAGAGCACTGCTACGCCCACCTGGTCCAGCCATGGGGCATCTCCAGGCCAAAGACAGCCCCCTACTGTTCTGCCCTGCTGTCCTGCCCTGAGCAATGACAGCCACCAATGACGGTGGGACAAGTGAAAGAGGGAGACCTGAAGAGAATAGCTCCAGTAATAATCTGTCAAGCAAGATCACACTTACAGGCATGACTTGTTTGAGGCTTGTGGTATATAATGGTAAAAATGCAAACTCTTCTTAAGTTCACAGACTCCTGGGAGACAGATTTGTCAACCAAATACAGGAATACTCCCAGGAGTTGCTGTGACAGAGACACAGACTCACAATCCCTTAAGAAGAACTTGGGCCAGATGAGTTTTGGAATTCTGAATTTCTCAGACTTTACGAAAGATCTGGTATGTCACCTGTAAGAATCACACCCATATGTCTGCGGCAAACCTTACAAGGAGGAAGGTTAAATAAAGACAGGCAACAGTCTCATGCCAGCCAAGGCAGGATCTGCCAACAAATGAGTGTTAGCACCAAAAAGGAAAAGCTTTCATCTTTCGGAACTTTTTGGAGTTAAGAACTGCAGATAAGCCTTTGCAGATGTGTGTATATAATGCAGAGAAGGAAACTCTGCGTGGCCCGAGGACACCAGGGGGCTTCCTAGAGGAGGTTGTGTTTGAGCTGAGGTCTGGAAGTGAGAGCTGGAGGGGTGACCCAGCACAGAGGACCCAGGCGAGAGTCCGCAGAGCACGGGAGGGCAGCCACAACCAGTCCAGTGTGCGCGGAAATATCAAATCGGACTCTTCTCTCTTTTCAACACTCCCAAGTCAGCCTCAAAACTGCACCATTGCAGGAAGCCTTCCCTGACCACCCACCCTTCCCTAAATCTATACTGCATTGACATTCCAGGAAAGTTCTGTGTGTTTCCTCTCGGACCACTGCAGATCCGAAATTCCGCAGCACGACAGTGTCTTCCCTCGTTTGTGTCTTTCCTGCTTGTGCTCACACCTACTCACGGGGTCTCTACTGCTCCTACACCTACAGCCACATCGGCAACTAACAATAACAATGGCGCATTTTTTTTTAAATAACCAACCCTGTCTATTGTATTTAAACCACTACCTAGAGAAATTTTTATTTTTATTTATTTCTGCATATTACGGGGATACAAATGTTTAGGTTACATATATTGCCTTTGCCCCACCGGAGTCAGAGATTCCAGTGTGTCCATCCCCCAGATGGTGCGCACCACACTCATTAGGTGTGAATATACCCATCCCCTCCTCCACCTCCCACCTGCCCGACACCCGATGAATGTTACTACTGTATGTGCACGTAAGTGTTGGTCAGTTAATACCAATTTGCTGGTGAGCACATGTGGTGCTGGTTTTTCCATTCTTGCCATACTTCTCTTAGCAGTATGGGCTCCGGCTCTATCCAGGATAACACAAGAGGTGCTAGATCACCATTGTTTTTGTGGCTGAGTAGAACTCCATGGTATACATATACCACAATTTATTAATCCACTCATGTATTGACGGGCACTTGGGCTGTTTCTACGTCTTTGCAATTGTGGTTCATGCTGCTATAAACATTCGAATGCAGATGTCTTTCTCAAAGAGTTTTTTTATCTTGGGGCGGCGAAGGGTGGCATCTGTCCTGGGGGAGGAAAGGAAGGGAGGGGATCTCTCAAGGGTGGTGTGCCCTCAGTTGTGTTTTATCTCCTTATCCTCAACTCACTGGACAAAACATTGCTCCTCCTCTGACCAAGGAGACAGAATTTTCTGTACATTAATTCTTGAGACAGTGAAATTTCCAAAGCAGTGGTGGAAATATTCAGGCAATAAACAGGGGGAGCAGATGGAGTGGTCTTCACAGTTATTTTCTCCTCTCTGTCAAAATATTTAGCTCATACATAAATCTTTAAAAAAAAAAAAAACATTAATTTGGCATTGCATGCAAACATTCCATGAATATTAATCACCTCCTAATCACTAAACATAGCTTCTCTTTCAGCATCCCATCAGCACGTATTGAGGAAGGCTGGACCCAAAACTCAGAATCGAAGACCCGGAATGTCCTTGCCTGGATGGAGGGACAGGCCCACCCTCTGCCAGGCCAGCAGGCCACACCCGCGCTTGTCCTCCCAGCCCTCGGAGCAGTCAGCAGGCAAAGCCATCCCCTGTGTTGCAAATAGATGTGGAGGCTATTCGGAGATCCAACAGACTGCCGACAGAGAGGATATTTCTGGAATGTGTCCATTCTCTAGGGCTAGATAAGTCAGCCTGAACTCCTCGGAACTCTATTTCCTGCAAACCATGTAAATGTAAAACTATAGTATTGGTTCAGAGTTGTTCAGCATGGGGTTTTTTTTTTCTGTTTTTTAAGATATGCACAGCATAAAACCAAATACATATTTAATACACTGGGAACGTGCAGTGGGTTTTAATGAAAGTGATTAGCCCTGAGAAAAGAAAGTGCGATAATACGGAGGTGGCAGGCCAGTCTGCATCACTTCCCTCCCTGCCCGGCTGGGGACAGATCCTGTGGTGGCATCTACTCAACTCTGCAGTCTGCCGGAGGCGCTCGGCTGTGCCCACAAAGAGCTCCAGCGGCTTCCACCTGGCGCGGATGGCAAAGCTTCCGGAAAAGAAGATGCAAGCTCCATGAATTCCCTCCAGCGCAGCAAGGCCTCCTGAAGGGCCGTCTTCGCGCTCAGCCTTGTGTAAGCAGCGAGGATGAAAAATAGAATTCTGACTTGGCCACGTCGGCAGAACAGACAGTTTGAGGAGGCAGAATAATGGCCCCCAGAGACGTCCACCTCCTCATTCCCAGACCCTGTGGGTTCACCTATGGCAAAGGGACTTTGCAGGTGTGATTAAATTAAGGGTCCTGAGTTGGGGGGAAGATCCTGTATCGTGGTGGGCCCAGTGTAGTCACAGGGTCCTTAGGAGAGGATCCAAGAGGATCAGAGTTAGCAGCAGCCGATGCGACAATGGAAGCAGACGTCAGATGACATAGGGAAGGAGCCAGGAGCCCAGGAATGCAGGTGGCTTCCGAAACTGGAAAAGGCAAGGAAACAGATTCTCCCCTGGAGCCTCCAGAAGCCCTGCCAACACCTTGATTTTAGACTTCCGGCCTCCAGAATGATAAGAGAAGAGATCTGGGTTGTTTTGAGCCACTAAATATGTGGCAATTTGACAGCAGCCATTGGACACTAACACCTAGTCCTAACTACCTACCAACATGCCATGCCCAGCAACTCGGGAAATGCAAAGGGGTGAGGCCGATCCTTCCGGCAGGCTAGGCAAGGCCTCAGGAGGTGGTGAGGAAGCCGTCCAGGGGTCAGGGAGTGCAGGACGGCATGCCAGGCAGCAGGAAAGGCAAAGGCCGAGGCACGGGGGCAGGAAGCGCAGGGCACGTTCATGCCACAGAGCGAACATCGCGTGGCCAGAGGATGCCGAGAGAAGAGTCTAGAGAAATGAATTGCGGCCCAACCCTAAAGCAGGGTCCGGCTCTGGGAACCAGGCTGTGGGAAAGAAAATCAACCGTTTCCTCAGGAATTTGACTGAACCCTCAAAGCCCAGGGTGGTGGAGAAAGGCACCCCTACGCCGGGCAGAAACCCAGAGAGGCAGTGGCCCAGGGGCAGAATTTAAGGGGCACCAAAAACCTCAGTCATCAAAATAAATGTCATTTTCATTCTATAGTTAAAAATTTTTAATTAAGGCCAAAAAGTAATCAAAATATCAGAATTGTAACTAAGACAGGCTCGGTGACAGTGCCTTGCTGAGCCGTGGGTATCAGAGCTTGCCGCACGTGGGCCGTCACTTCCATCCTACATTTAAAATGTTGATATTTTGTTCATTGCGGATTTGGGGCATTGATTTTGATTTCATAATATTGCACAAAAATATGATTTGTCTTGATTACTGCGTGTTTTGGCACCTGCATCGTCATAGCCTCCCTCACCTCACCCGAGTCCCGGCCGCACCCCTACGTCCTCAAAGAACACGTTTCAGGGGCTTATCCCACCCTCAGCAGCCTGGGTGGGAGAGGCCAGAAATTCACGGCGGGTAGTTCAGACATCGAGCAAGAAAGGGAAAGAGCAGGCCTGTGCCCCGTGGCCCCCGGTGGCTGGTGAAGGCTGAGTTAGGAGGGGAAGGAAGGATGTTGGAACTGCCTGAGAGATTGTCTTGTGTCCAATTGAATTGGACCTTTTGACACCTGAAAATGAGCCTAATTAGGCTCCAGAGTGGCTGAGAAAGGATGGGTTTTGCCCAAGGTCAGTCCGAGTGTGATAGCAAGTGGTGATGGTGAAAATTAAACCAGTTTCCTAACTGCTTCCTGCAGAGAGCAGCCCATTTAGTAGAACAGTCAGACTGGCTGTTCTCCATCTGTGCTCCACCCCGATTCGCTCTCTGTCCTTCTCCACCCTGCACAGATCCCTGGGGGCCGATCCCTGCAAACTTCAGCTCGGGGGCCCTCCAGCTGGGCTGAGCAAGGGAAGGCGAAAGTGGGCAGGAAGTAGGGGGAGGTCACCCCCATCGGCTGGCATTCTCTGTGGGCAGATAGATGCAGGATCAAGTGCTAAAATGGAATCCAGACAGTGACGCTTTGAAGCGGGCGGTAAGGACTGGAACACCACCCTGGAGACTGGAAACTGAATTTTTAGAGGCACCGTTCTGTACCTTTGGACGGTTCTCTTCATCAGCTTTGAGCGGCTAAGTCAGATCATAGCCATCTTCAGTGTTTGCACTGTTCTGCAAACTGTTAAGAAACAGTAACTACAGATAACAATCAAAGTAGTGGTTCGCGATGGTAGGAGCTCACGAACTAAATAAAGCAGGTTGTATTTGTAACAAAGGGATTTAGCAGTACAGGCCACGTCAGGAGCAACCTAATGCACAAGACCACAAAGCGAAGGGAATATAAACTCACATCTTACCTTGGAACATTCTGTGGCCTGAATTGCCAGATGGGAGTTAATGACTCATAATTAATTAAAGGCCAAATCAATTGATTTGTATAATCAACAAACTTACAAATTCCCATTTTACCACTTTGAGGCAGCATGGTGTGGTATACAGAGCCAGGATTCTGGATCATTTGATAGCTTCCTACGTGAGTTTTGGCAAATCATTTAAACTCACTGAATCTCTGTTCACGTGTAAAATGAGGATAATGCCATCTTATCAACCCCAGTAAAGTATGTGGCCCTGAGCTCAACAAAAGTGACCTATTATTGAAGGTCTGGGTTAACACAGCAATAATGGGAGAGTCTACACAATACTGAAGTGTCTGGATGAAAAAATGAATATTTAAGATAACCCTTATAATACCACAATATCGGCTGTGTACGTATTTGGAAACATTCCATAAATACCGTGGTTTGTATTACAGCCATTGCAAATGACTCTGAATAAATCTGAGAAGGGGCGTGGAAGAGACAAGAGCCCCTCAGGCACCAATGCCCGGAATGGTAAGGAATCAAGCCGAGACGTCCGGGGAGCCGCTTTACAGGTAAAGCATCTTTAGGAGAAGACATCCAAGACTGAACAGCTGAGCGGACATTCTGAGGCCGTCCTGCACCCACCACAGGGAAATTCCAATGCTTTTTGCAAAAAAAAAAAGTATTAGACACCCAGACTCCCCTTTTGTTTCCCACCTTTTTAAATTCTTGGTGTACCGGTCGGCCTGATCCCACGTGGGATTTTGTCTTTGAACCTGCACTTTTCCACGCTATCGCTTTCCCGCATTATGTCAGTAACTGAGGAGTCTGCGTTTGGTGGGGCTGGAAGAGGATTAGATGGAGAAACTTGGAGCAAAAAGAAGACAGAATATGAGGCCCACGTGTTGTGATAGAATTCTTCTTCACGGCCTCTCTAAGGAGCTGTTCCTATGCATTTCCAGTAACCTTAACGATCAGTTTCCACGGCGTCAATCACGGTGAGCGGTTACCTTACATGATTAAGACAGCTAAAGCATTATTCATTGTCACGCTGATGATAATGTGGCCATATTATGGTGATAATATTACAGCACAGAAAAAACAGAAAATGGGTGTGGATCGGGGCAGAAAAGTACTATTCTAGGAGAAATGGAGTCAGTTATCAACTAGCAATCTTCACAGGCTCTACTTGGCTGGGAAGAATTCTAGGACTTCAGTCCTGCTTGCAAAGAAATGCCCAGTGTCACATCTTACAACCCAATGTGCTCCTTTACTAAAACACATATTATTAATATTGTGTCTCAACATGATTGATTCTATGATGAGCAGTCAATATATCTTCTCAAGTGCTGGAGAACCAGCACTACCTAAAATGCAATCTGTCATTCCCGTCAATGGTCCTCCATTACATGTAGAATAAGTCCCAAGCTCCTTAATGCGTCATAGGAGATCTCCTCAGTCTTACCCTGCTGTGTCCTCAGCCTCGGTGCTCACCGTTCGCCGCCTTCACAATAGGACCCAGCGTCACTCAACAGTTTGCTCTTCCCCAAACAGCCCGCAGCCTCCCGACTTCCGCCTCTCTGCTCCTGCCACCCGCGCTGTCTGGCACGTTCTTCCTCCTCATCCCTTTTCACCTGAAAGATCCTATTCATACCCAACTCAGGAAGCACACTTCCAGGAAGCCTTCACACACACTCACATGCACACACAGAGTTGTGTTTCTTTTCAAACTTTTTTATGATAGAAACTTTAAACATACACAAAAGTAAAAAAAAAAAATGCATAATGCTCATGGCCAGTGTTATTCCATCTCTCTTTCTCCTAATTTATCCTCCCTACCCCTCAATGATTCTGAAGCAAATTTCAGACATTATATCATTCTACCCATAAATATTTCTGTATGTGTCTAAAAAAAGGAACATTTCCAAAATATAATCAAATATCCAATCAGTATTTATATTTCCCTGATTGTCTCATAATTTTTAAAAACTGGCATGAAAATTGGCAATCCAAATAAGATGCCTGCGACGATGCCTGCGTTACAGTTGGTTAATATGTCTCTTCAGTCTCTTTTAATCTATAGATGCCTCCTCTATTTTTTTGAAATTTTTATGGATACATAAGAGTTGTACACATTTATGGGGTGCATGCAATATTTTGATACAAGCATATAACATATAATAATTATTTTGATCTGAGCATATAACGTTCAAATGTGTAATGATCAAATCTGGGTAACTGGGACATCCGTCATCTCAAATATTTATCATTTCTTTGTGTTAGGAGCATCCCAAATGTTCCAAACTTTCCAAATTTTCTGGCTATTTTGAAATATATTATTGCTAACTATCATCACCCTATACTGCTATCGAACACTAGAGCTTATTCCTTTCATCTAACTCTATTTTTGTACCCATTAACCAACTCCTCTTCATCCCCTGTGCGGGCCTCTGGTAACCGTTATTCCATCCACTACCTCCAGGAGGTCAACTTTTTAGCTGAACATGCAATATTTATCTTTCTATGCCTGCCTTATTGTACTTAACATAATATCCGCTAGTTCCATCCATGTTGCTGCAAATTACAGGATTTCATACGTTTTCAAGCTGAATAATATTCCATTGTGTATATACCACATTTTCTTTAGCCATTCATCTGCTGATGAACACTTAGGTTGATTCTGTATCTTCTTGTGAATAATGCTGCAATAAACATGTATATCTCTTCGATATACTGATTTTTGGATAGATCCTTTCTTTGGGATATATGCCCAGCAGTGAGATTGCTAGCAGCCTATTCTTTGTTTTCCGAGGAGACTCCATACTGTTTTCCATAGTGGCTGTGTTAATGTACATTCCCACCGCAGCGTGTAAGGGTTCCCCGTTCTCCACATCCTTGCCAATGATTGTCATCTTTTGATTTTCCTGTAGTAGCCATTCTAACCAGATTGAGGTGATACCTCATCATGGTTTTGCTTTGCATTTCCCTGATTATTAGTGATGTTGAGCATTTCTTCATATACCTGTATGTCTTCTTTTCAGAAATACCTATTAAGGTCCATTGCCCATTTTTAAACCACATTATTTGGTTTTTTTCTATTGAGTTGTCCCTTTATATTCTGGCTAATTGATTGTTGGTTTGGGGGATTTTGTTCTTTGTTTTTGGTTTTTGGTTTTTCAGCTTTTGTTTTTTTGAGACAGGGTCTTACCCTGTTACTCTGGGTAGAGTGCAATGACACCATCATAGCTCACTGCAATCTTAAACTCCTGGGCTCAAGAGATCTTCCTGCCTCAGCTTCCCAAGTAGCTGAGACCACAGACATGTGCCAACACACCCAGCTAGTTTTTCTATTTTTTGTAGAGACAGGATCTAGCTCTTGCATAGGCTGGCCTTGAACTCCTAACCTCAAGCCGTCCTCCTAAAGTGCTAGGATTACAGGCGTGAGCCACCGTGCCGAGCCTATATTCTGGTTATTAATTCCTTGTCAATTGAACATTTTGCAAATAGCTTTTCCCGCTTTGTAGGTTGTCTCTTCACTTTGTTGATTGTGTCCTGTGCAAAAGCTTTTTAGTTTGATGTGATCCCAATTGTCAATTTTTGCTTTGGTTCTCTGTGCTTTTAAGGTCTTCCTCAAGAAATCTTTGCCCAAATTAATGTCTTCAAGTGGGTCCCCAATGTTTTCTTCTAGTAGTTTCATAGTTTCAGGTCTTACATTTAAGTATTTAATCCTTTTTGAGTTGACATTTGTATATGTTGAGATAGGGGTCCAGTTTCATTCTTCTGCATATGGATATCCAATTTTCTCAGCACCATTTATTGAAGAGATTGTCCTTCCCTCACTGAGTATTCTTGGCACCTTTGTTAAAAATGAGTTGGCTGTAAATGTATGGATTTATTTATGGGGTCTCTATTCTGTTCCACTGGCCCATGTGTCTGTTTTTATGCCAGTACTATGCTGTTTTGGTTACTATGGCTTTGTAGTATATTTTGAAGTCAGGTAGTGTGATGCCTCCAGCTTTGTTCTTTTTGCTCAGGATTGTTTTGGCTTTTCATGATCTCTTGTGGATCCATGCAAATTGTAGGGTTTTTTTTTTTCTATTTCTGTAAGGAATGTCATTGGTATTTTAATAGACATTGTATTGAATTTGTAGATTGCTTTGGGTAATACGGACATTTTAACAATATTAATTCTTCAATCCATGGGCATGAGATATCTTTCCATTTTTTTGTGTCCTCTTCGATTTCTTTCATCAGTGCTTTATTGTTTCCATTGTAGAGAGCTTTCATTTCTTTGGTCCCCTCTATTTATATTTTCAATGGTTTGTTTGCTGAACCAATCAGATCATTTGTTCTATAGATTTTGTCATAATCTGGATTTTGCTGATTGCCTCTCTATGGTGTCATTTAGACTTTCATTTGTCCTCTGTATATCTTATAAGTTGGTGGTTGGATCTATAAGTTTGATTGGATGCTGACCTGGTTTTTTGGCAAGATCTATTCCTAGAGGGTGAAAACAATGATTTTTATACATGTATACACACACACACACACACACACACACACACACACACACACATATGTTTCCTAATGAACTGTTTGAGAATCCACCTGACTCTATTAGCGGGAAGCCCAATAGATCTCGAGGTTTGCCCCTCCCCCATCCCCAGCATAAATTGCCCAAGGCTTTAAGGGCTTACTGGGTCCAAAGGGATTAGATCTGCTTCCCAAAACCAGATGAAGGGAGAGAAAAGAAGGAGGAGAAAGAAAAAGAAAGGAGAGGAAGCAGAGAAGAGAAAAGAGAATCCTAGCACTCTGGGAGGCCAAGGCAAGCAGATTGCTCAAGGTCAGGAGTTCGAAACCAGCCTGAGCAAGAGCGAGACCCCGTCTCTACTAAAAATAGAAAGAAATTAATTGGCCAACTAAAAATATGTAGAAAAATTAGCCGGGCATGGTGGCGCATGCCTGTAGTCTCAGCTACTCAGGAGGCAGGAGGATCGCTTGAGCCCAGGAATTTGAGGTTGCTGTGAGCTAGGCTGACACTATGGCACTCTAGCCTGGGCAACAAAGTGAGACTCTATCTCAAAATATATATATATATATACACACACACATATATATATATATACTTGTAAATTATTTCTACTTAACAGCGTTTCCATTTTGAGGACTATAGAACAGCATTGTCTTCTACTGCTTTTCATTGCAGCTGTACCACATAAGGTAAATAAGCTCCTTTGAAATAATTTTGGAACCTAGCCATTTTTTGAACATTGTTTCAATGAGAAACTGAATTTCCAGCTTTTAGAACATGATTTATTTTAAGTTGGTTATTTCCTCTGTGTGTTTGGTAACAAAAATCTTTTTGATGTGGTGACATAAAATCAGAGAGGCCTGCCTTGTTTTCTTTTACCTTGCCAAATGTGTTCGTCATAGAAAAACAATCAACCTGTTTGTTTGTTACATTTTATTTTGTTCGTATAACATTCTAGAGACTTTGCAATGCATGTTGCTGATGATAATATTTACAATCAAAGGGCATATGGAGGCTGCAGTTTTCTACTATTTCTTTTCTTTTCCTTTTTTTTTTTTTTT
>CAUYRT010014796.1:0-17495 GCA_963574885.1 Lepilemur ruficaudatus | reverse complement strand
ATCTAGCACCAAAATAACATTCAATTAAGATTTTTTATCTTTGTTATAAAAGATTCATTCATCCTACTATTAGTACATAGTGCCAAGCACTGTTCTAGTAAATACTTAACACATATTAGTGAATGAAAGAAATAAAAAATTTCTACCCTCACACACAGGAACAACATTTATTGGGTGTCGGGCAGACGGGAGGAGGGAGGAGGGGATGGGTATATACATACACAATGAGTGCGATGTGCACCGTCTGGGTGATGGTCAGGCTTGAGGCTCTGACTGGAGTGGGGAGGGGGGCAAGGGAAATGTACGTAACCTTAACACTTGTACCCCCATAATATGCTGCAATAAAATAAAATAAAATAAAAAACACTTTTACTTTGATAGAAAGAAGATTTATATAATTTTTAAGGAGAAAAATAGCAAAGAAATTATGTCTGTATTACATACTAAAATTATCAGAGAAATATTGGCCTGCTTATCACAAAGAAAACATTAAATAAATAATTTTAATTATAAAAAAAATACGAAAAACTTGCTAAAGAGATAGGCAACATAAGAAAAAGTATAACAAAACTTAAAGAAATGAAACATTTAGGGAATTACAAAATATAGCAGAAAGCTTTAACAACAGGCTAGACATAGCAGAAGAATCTAAGAGCTTAAAGACAAGGCTTTCAAACTAACTCAGATAGTGAGAGATGCAGAATGAAAGAATAAAGAAGAATGAGTAATCACTCAGAGAAATATGTGACTATGTAAAATAAGCCAATATATGAATTATAATTATCCCAGAGGGAGAAGAAGAAAAAGCAAAAATTATACTACAAGGCTATAGTAACCAAAACTGCATGGTACTGGCATAAAAGTAGACACATAAACCAATGGAACAGAATAGAAAACTTAGAAATAAAACCATATAGCTATGACCAACTCTTCAACAAAGCACACAACATCATACATGGGGAAAGCAAAGGCTATTCAATAAATGGTGCTGGGAAAATGATAGCCACATGCAGAACAATGAAGCAGGACCCTACCTCTCACCATTTACAAAAATTAATTCAGGATGGATAAAAGATTTCACTGTAAGGCATGAAACCATAAAATTTCTAGAAGAACACCTAGAAAAAACTCTTCTAGACATCAGCTTAGGTAAAGAATGTATGACTAAGACTCCAATGGAAATTACAGCAACTACAAAAATAAATAAATGGGATTTAATTAAAATCCTTCTGCACAGCAAGGGAAATAATCAGCAGAGTACCTACAGAGTGGGAGAAAAGAAATAAATATAGACATGCCATTCAATCCAGCAATCCCATTACTGGGTATCTAACCAAAAAAAAAGAAGTCATTTTATCAAAAAGACACCTGCATTTGAATGTTTATCATAGCACAATTCACAATTGCATAGATGTGGAATCCACCTAAGCTCCTATCAATTCATGAATGGATAAAGAAAATGTACACACACACACACACAACCCATAAAGTACTACTAAGCCAAGAAAACAAATGAAATAACATCATTTGCAGCAACTTGAATGGAACTGGAGTCCATTATCCTAAGTAAAGTATCTCAGGAATGGAAAACCAAACACCATATATTCTCACTAAAAAGTGGGAGCAAAATGATAGGTGCACATGGGCACAAAGAGATGTAAAGGATACTGGCAACCAAGACAGGACTAGTCTGGTTTTAGCCCTGAAAATCCTACATCCCGGGAAACCTCTTGGTTTGGGGAAAAGCAGGAGAGCCATGTTTAGAGCAAGGTAATGTCAAGTCCATTTCTGTATTAAACAGCATCACCTGAATTCAGGAATGACACCTTATAGTGGCCCATTTATATACCATCTGAGGGATGGACTAAATGCATCATCCTTGTTAACTCACTTAGTTGTCTCTTGATAGAGGTAGTACTAAACAGGAAGGATTCTGCTAACACAATCTCCCCCTCTTCTGATGCCCTGATCTCTCATCCCATGTATAAACAGGCACAGTCTATAATCCCACTGGCAGAATGAGCTCAGTTACTAAAGAAAAGCACGGACAAGGTTTCTAGTTAGCCTTTTCCCATACACAGGCCACTCCACAGAGAAGAGTGGCTGCCACTACCGGCTGGCACAAGGTAAGGGTGCTGCAGGTGGGCATTGGGTGGAGGAGAAAGGGAACACTTAAGAGTGAAGTACCAAGTTTGGCTGGGGCCAAACAAAAATTTTTTTCCCTCAAGAAGGTATTTCTTTCATTTAACTTTAAGGGAAAACATTTTGACAGAGCTTAGAGCTACTTATGAACTACCCAGGTTACTCAGAAATTATTCAATTCATTCTCCCAGAACATATTAGGCAAAAGAAAAAACTGAATCAAGGCAGTTTCCAATACACAGAGAACCACATGGAATCGCAGATCTCAATTTTGAACCATTTCTGTGCACACTGAGATGATTCTGGTTTGTTTTCATTCCTTATGTTTGTTCCTTGGTTTAGATATACCAGTCCCCTCACAGAGTATGCTAACATGCAGGCACGATCTTCTAGTGATTTGGTTCCGTCCCTTTTATAGTTGCAGGTGTCATTGTTTTCTTACCAGCAGCCAGGTATCCTCCATGTCACATCAACGTCAGTGACACACTTGGCAGAAGATTGCGTTAATATAATTTCTATTTTGTACGTAAAGGAACTAAGCCAGGATGAGGCCCACACACTCAGAGGGAATTCAGCGAGTACACGTTTGTCTCCCACCATGTGTACGACCGACCTCCAACAGCCTCTCTCCAGACAAGAATGAAAGGACATACACTGACCACCTAAGACACAGAAGGGACGGGCACGGGACAAAAGCAGGCGTCTGGCGCTTTATGCCCAGAGTTGCAGGGAAAGGAACAGACAGCGTCACATGCAGCAGCGCAGCAGGGGCCAAGGCTCTACACAGGACAGATGTGGAAAACTCACTCATGTCCTGCCAGTGGGGAAACAGAAACAGAATTTACTATTTAAAAAATTCACAATTTAGTCATCGAGTCATATATTACTTGGTGATAAACTGTCCCGCATGTTAAAATCTATTCTAGGTGGAATGCCATTTTTTGGGCAATGACATGGTATATTGCTTATATATCTAAAAACACATGTTAAATTTAGTCCCTTCACTCTGTTGCCTCTACAAAGCCAAACACACATGATGGATCCGAAGCAGTCAGGCACGTCACATTGCAGCAAAACATTAATTTTAACTTAACACTGGCACAATGAACCATGCACATTCATTGACTGAATAGGAGGAGGTGCTCCTACAACAGTATCCAGGACAGGTGTATGTGCGTACGTGTGTGGGTATATATGAGATATGTATGCATATAGGTATGATTTATAAGATAATTACAAAGGATTGACTTAAAAGGAATTCAGTGTAATGCATTGGCCACCAGTCCTGGCAAAGCCTATGGAACTGCCTCCCCTGATGTGCTGAATCTTTGGACTGCGGTCCAGTCTGTGTCTGGCATGAACACGCCAGGATGTTTTGGACTTGGGTCCAGTCCAGTGTCACAGGCTGTAAGGCTGGCTGGCCAGGCAGGCGCTCAGTGAGCCTCAAAGGGAGCCCTAAACCTTAGGGGGTTCTCAAATGTCTGTTCCTTTTCACTGAAGCAGAAAAGTACTCTGCACTTTGAAACTACCAATGAGCAACATGGGACAACTGGCAGTCTTCTGTCATGATAACGACTGGTCTGTAGATGAATGGTTTGTGTCACTTCCAACTTGCTCCGGCTCAGCCATGGGCCCTGGGTGAAAGGCTTCAGCTCTGGTTACCAGTCCCCAGGGTCTCCGGCCCATTCCTCCTGCTTCATGACTTCCAGAACACCAAATTGCAAATCCATAACCTATCCTGTTCATTGTCACAATCCCACTCTAAGGCCACAAGCAATGAGCTTCACGTAAATCAGAAAGTTTTAAAAGAGAAAAGAAAAACTTTAATAATCCATCTGTCTGCTATGTCTTCACACTATAAATAAATAACATTTGGTGATGAAAATGCACTTTGAGAAACTGTTCTCAATTCTGGTTCCCATTATTCCCATTTATAAGCTTGAATATATAATGACATAAAATACTAAATCAAGTGTGTGTGTATATATACATGTATTTTTTTCTTTCTTATTCTGATTCTACACAATGATAATTTCGGAGAACATTTAGGTACATTTACTAGTATGCAAATATAAAAATAAAAAGACCAGTTGATTTCTTCAAGGGACTGTCTGCTTTCATTTTGCAAGGATACGACATCATGGAACTTGATGTACAAATTCTGATCTTCCACTTTCCCTCCAAGCAACGTCTAAGCCCGCTGACATATTCTGCCCGGTGCTGCATTAGATACGTGGCATTAGCCTTCTCATATTCACATTGAAATATGCTCTCAAGAAGAACTGAGGTCATAAGAAAGTTAACATCTACACTACAGATTTTCCATCATGGGGACAGACACTAAATAGAAGATACACACAAGAAATATGATTTGACTGGAAAATGCCCAAATGTGGGATGAAGAAAGGTAATTTATAATTGAAAACAGAACTGAAGGTAAGATAAAAACTGAAGGTAAAGAATATAATTTTATAACTAGTATTATATATTTCTCAGAAGCAGGGAGACTAAAGCCTACCTAGAAAAATATGCATGCAGGACCCCAGAACGAGACGATTTTCTCTTTAATGACTTATGGTCCACACAGCAATAAGGACTCAGTCTCAAACACAGAGTCAAGAAAGAAATAGCTGGAGCCTCGATGTTTCTGAAGATATGCAGATTTTTACTTCATTATAAGTATGGTTTTAGGCCGGGCGCGGTGGCTCATGCCTGTAATCCTAGCACTCTGGGAGGCCGAGGCAGGCGGATTGCTCAAGGTCAGGAGTTCGAAACCAGCCTGAGCAAGAGCGAGACCCCGCCTCTATTTTTCTACTAAAAATAGAAATAAATAAATTGGCCAACTAAAAATGTATAGAAAAAATTAGCCGGGCATGGTGGTGCATGCCTGTAGTCCCAGCTACTCGGGAGGCTGAGGCAGAAGGATCGCTTGAGCCCAGGAGTTTGAGGTTGCTGTGAGCTAGGCTGATGCCATGGCACTCTAGCTCGGGCAAAAGAGTGAAACTCTGTCTCAAAAAAAAAAAAAATAAGTATGGTTTTAGACAGTCAAATTATAAATGATATTCATGTTCTTAGAACCACTACTGCCTCTTTTCGAGTAAAAAAAATTAAGAAATCAAATAACAACACCTTTTTTTATGGAACAAAAAGAAAGATCCCTAACTATATTTTAAGCTGAAGCTCAAATGACCTTTAAGGTCCTCTTGTTTCCTTCATGATTTTAACAGTACATTTCACTATGATACCTAGAAATACTGAAATTAAAGCATTTTTTTTAAAAACCCACAAGCACCTTGAAAGGAAAGCGGTGTGACCGAGAGGCCTCACAGGTCCCCAAAGCCGTAACTCACACAGCCTGGCCGTGTGTCCTACTGCAAGTCATTACTGGCCTAGATGCCTCTTCTGGAAAAACATTATAGCAAACATAGCCTTCTTCAGAGATCTGAAAAACTCTCATATTGAAAATGCTATTTTGATTTCCAGTGATACAAAGAAACTGCAATACAAGGGATTTATGTAAAATGTGAAAAGTACACCTTTCTACATTGAAATTTCACTTATTAGAATAGAATGGATTACAAGGCATATGAAATCTCTCTGGTGGCTTTCAAAATGTTAACAATATTTCAAAGAAAGTATCTTATAAACTGCAAGTGATGGGAAAATGCCTGCAGAGGCCACACTGGTACCACTGAGGGACATCCTGTGAAGGGTCTGCGTGACAGTTACCTTGGAGCACTTTCCACTGAGCAGTGTCAGAGCAGGAATGCTGATCACCACCTACTGGGGAATCCTAATCACCACCAGCAGGCCCGAGAGATGCTGTAGCAGCAACAAGTTGTTATTTCATTGAATGAAAAATTGACAACAGTTTTCTGAGATTTTTTTCTAAAGGATTGGTTCATACAGTATGGACCATCATGCTTTAGAACTGTGGTCCCTAAGCCCCGGCCCACGGCCTGGTACTGGTCAGTGGCCTGTTAGGAACTGGGCCTGCGTCACCACCTGAGCTCCGCCTCCCCCAGCCCCCGCTGGTCAGCGGAAAAATTGTCTTCCATGAAATTCCACTCACCCTGTTCAGAATATCTTAATGGCTATATGCATAGTAATAAAGAAGAAGGTCTTTAGAGATAATGAGATCTAATTTCCAATCCTGGTGCTGCCCATTACTAGTCGTGGCAGTAACGACTACTTAGATGTGGGACAGGCTACTCGCCCTCGCTAAGCCTCACTGCCCTCATTTGTAGTGAGCGCTGTGACACCCATGTCATAGGATTTTGCTTGTCTTAATGCCTGGCACATAGGAACTCAATAAGGATACTTTGTGTATTATATTAACCTACTTTCTTCTATTTATTATTGCAATATGCATATGAACAAATAATGTAATTCCATATTGAAAAAGGCACACAAATCATGAAAATATAACCATGTAATGTTATGAAGAAAGAAAATTATGTATGAACTTCAATATAGCATTGTTCTTGAAATACATTAGTAGGACCTTCATATAAATAGTTCTTTATTTCACGATTCTTATGATATTTTAGTAATTAAAACTCTATAGAGTGCAAGATGAATATAAAAGTCTGCTTCAAAAAGAAAATAGTACAGAAAAATGTATTACTTTTCTAAGAATAATGCACTTATTTCTTTTAAAGATTAATTGCATATTGCCTATCTTAAAAACAAAGAAAAACTCTCTTTATATGTATTGCAGGCAGCATGTACTTTCCTGTAAGTCCTGAAGTATACTATTAAAGTCTAAAGATAATACAGTGGTGCTGAAGCAACAATCAGCTTAAATGCTAAATATTTATAGAGTTTTATTTTAGGTAAATCTGCAAACTGCTCTACATACGCTCTTTTTTTTTTTTTTTTTTTTTGAGACAAAGTCTCACTCTGTTGCCTGGACTAGAGTGCCGTGGTGTCAGCCTAGCTCATAGCAACCTCAAACTCCTGGGCTCAAGCGATCCTCCTGCCTCAGCCTCCAGAGTAGCTGGGACTATAGGCAAGTGCCACCATGCCCAGCTAATTTTATATATATATATATATATATATGTATATATATATATATATATTTTTTTTAGTTGTCCAGCTAATTTCTTTCTATTTTTTTAGTAGAGATAGGGTCTTGCTCTTGCTCGGGCTGGTCTCGAACTTATAAGCTCAAACAATCCACTCTCCTCGGCCCTCGGCCTCCCAGAGTGCTAGGATTATAGGTGTGAGCCACCGCGCCTGGCCTACATATCCTCTTTGTTGATAAACCAAGTTCACAAGGAGTTCAGTAGACATCCCTGAAACAACTGTACTATACACGATTGCAAACGGGGCTGCCCGAGCCAGAGAGGGGAAGTTGTTCTCTGACACCGCTCTGCCCAGGCCCCTACCAGAACAGGTTCAGATCTATCAGAAGTCCCTAGAGTTTCCCTGCAGCAGACCTGGGAAATAAAGAGACGGCTGAATTAAAATACCACTGACTTAAAGCCCTGTGATTTGCACTTGAATATGGACTCTGGTATTTGCAAATACCTAACGAGTCCATACTCGTGCTAGGCAGTCAAGTAGGCCCTACAGTTCCACTCATGAGCAAGACATTTCTCAAGGGTTGGCTAATTTGAGGGAGAAAGTGACACCTACTCAGGTCAGGATGGTACAATGTACAATGTGATGACAGCACACTGACCCAGCTGTGAGATGAGATGGTCAGAAAACAATGAAGGAGGTGATTTAACTCAGCAGAGATCTTTCTTTGTTTGTTAACTTACTTATGGGTAGGAAGCAAGACAGTAAAGCAGAAGGCATTCCAGTTAAATTGAGAATAAAACCAACAAGAGTCCAGAAAGAGAATGGTACGAATTTGGGCTGGCAGACAATATTGGAGAAATAGCTGCCTTTTTTCAGTAGTAGAAACTAATTCTATTTAGTGTGGCAATAAGCTTAAGAAAAGATAATAGTTCCAGAATTCCTTACAGCCAAGTGAGTGTGGCCATGTGCCACAATTCTGGCCACTGAACGTAAGTGGAAGTTGTTGGGTGAGACTTCCAGAAAGCTTCCCAAAGGACGTGCAATCAGCTTGGGCACACGTCCTGTTGCCTCTCCCACCTCCTCCTTCCTGTTGCCTGGAATGAGGATGTGATGGCCGGAATACCAACGCACATCTTAAGTCACACTGGACCCTTGACAGTGGAAGCCACATGCTATGAATGAAAAAACAGAAAACAAAGGGAAGCTTGATGACTCTGTAGACCTGCCAAACCAGCCTTGCAGTGCCCATCTCTGGGCCGTTACGAATAAACCCCTTTGTGCTTAAGACACCATGGTTAAGTCTCTGTGACTAGCAACAGAAGCAATTCCTGACACTAAGGTGGTTGAAAATGTTAAGGATATGATTTTGTGAGTGGTGGCTGAAGCTGTAATGGTCACTATGGCTGAGACAGTCAAGGAAATGACCGCACCCTCCGTGTGCCTGATGTGGTCTTCAAATGGATGCTGAGCCATCTCAAGATAAGGATGCGAGTTCATGTGGATTAAGAACTCCTCCAGTCTCGAATACATGGAAATTGTCTCTAAAAGATGGGTAGCTGAACATAAAAATGTAGAAGTTACATGATCTATTTTCTGTTTTTCTATTCTTAAGACCAAGTATATTATATATAGTCCACAAGATTATTGGGAAGAATTTCTTGATTACAGTATAAATATGTATTAATATGTACCTAACTCAATGCACAGTATATAATGGCCAATAAATAACTATTCATTCTAAAATGTACTCATTTATATCAAATATTAAATTATCACATGATTGAATTTGTTTTACACATTTTTAGAAACTTTATCCTTTACACATTAATCAAGATCTATTTAGAAGCTCTCTGATCTTTACACATAAGACAAATTCTAATAGTAACAAGAAATATAAATTCCCAATCATTACGTAAATTTTATATTCCTAGTAACTTATATTTTGAAATTGGGTGTATTGCTTGAAAATAACTTTGGTCTCAGAGGTAAAAAAACACAAAACATTATAGTAGGTCAGTTTACGGTGGAATATTTTTAAAAGAAGTAATAATTTTACATAAAATATTACCAGAAGTCAAAATACTATAAAATAGTATAATATGCCTGCTCCTTAACCTAAATTATTAATCAGTTTCCCTTTAATTTCATAACCAGATGATCTGAGGCGAAATAACGTTATAGAAGAGCTGGCATGGAGAAAGAAATGTTCCCGTTATAACTAGCTATACTAAGTTTTTAATAACTTTTGACTTAAATTCCCTCATTTTTTTAAATGAAGCACTTAGAACCACTGACGTGCTTTCCAGCCGTGATATTCTGTGACCATAGACTGCACTCAAAATAGGTCACAAATAGTGAAGGAACTTTAGAAATGTTGAGCCCTATATTCTTTTCCCATAGTAGTGGTAGCAATAATTATAGCCTTAGCTGTAATCATTTTATTAGTTATAATCTTATTAGTCTCAACCCGTAAGACTATTTTTGTAACATAAAAGAGAATGTGATATAAAAGTTGTTTAAAAAGTTCAGGGGACAGAGTTGCTTGGAGAAAACATTTGTCTTTATTTCATAGATTTGTATTTTGAATAAACAGGGAACAGCAAGTATGATTGGCTTGTCTTATTACTTCATTCCCTCGCTGGGAAGCCAGTAAAAGCCTGTGTGACTCAGTGCTACCTCCAGAATCAACCCTCTGTCCCTGTCTCAGCACAGACAGCACCTCGCAGTTCTGACACTCATCTCAGCCCCTACCTCGTGTTCCGGTGCTCACGAACACACACACCGTGGGCGCTGCCACACTGGGCTTCTCCACCAACCCACAAAGCACAACTTCACGTCCTTATATAACACTGAAATCTGTACAAATAAATTAAATTAAGGGCATTCTTATTAAATAAATCACAGGCCTTGTGGTTGGTGTGATCTTGGGATGGCTGAAGTGAATAGGTTTGTCACCATGATAACATTTTCTCTTCAATACTTTTCAAGTGACAACCAAAGAGTCTAAAATTGGGTTATCTAGTAGTATTAAGATTAGAGTATTTGTCCTGGGGCACTAGGAATGTCATTGTTCCAGCTGGGGTTGGTGGTCAGCAAACTCAATCACGGGTGGGCTCCCCTCATGACTAGATGGTTGGTTGGGACGTTCCCTGTTTAGGACTTTTTACTTTTAACACTTCCTGACTGGAGCTGTTTAAAAATACACAAACCTTTGTTTTAGAATTTAGCAAACTTACTGTTATAATTTGTTTATATGTTTCTCCTTTTTAGACAGTGTCTTCCATGTGGATAGGAACTGTATCTTACACCTCTTCTTCCTCAACAGCTACGTGCCTAGCACCCAGTACGTTAACAGGTTTGTTGAATTGAAGTGAAATTATATTAGAAGTAAACTGTATTCAATTTATCAAATTAACTCAGCAAATACACAGCTAGATGACACATATGAATATATTCCTTCATTTATTCAAGAAACAGTTATTAAATGACTCCAACGTGCTATAAAGTGGGATACCGCAGTGAACAAATCAGACCTTGCCTCTACCTTCGGTGGAGCTGGGAGTCTATCATTAGTTTAATTCTTGCTTCATCAGCAACTCCTTCCCACTAAACATCTGACAAGAAGGTATGAGAAGATGAGAGAGTATGTGCATTCAGTAAATATTTGTGATGTGCCTGCTATGTGTCAGGAAAGATGAACACTAAAGGACATTACTTTAAGCAACAAAATAATGACAAGTATGCCAAGTGATGGGGTGGGGAAGCACTGAACCTCGAGAACCACAGCAAACGCTAACGAGCTTCTTATGCCCTGGCCTCTGCTGAGGGTCTAGAATATCACTTCTGCCGTATTCTGTTAGTCAAGCAAGTCCTTGCGCCCAGCTCCGATTCAAGGAAAAAGATATTATTCTCTACCTGTTGACGTAAAGAGCAGCATGCACACACAGGAAAGAGGTTGATGGCACTGTCTTGGAGATCACCTCATCACACCGTCACTCCAACAGAATGTGTTTAGACGGTGGCGCTGGCTTCCCTTTCCACCCAAAAATCTCAAGTTGGGCACAGACATATTGGATGAGAAGGCAAGTACCATTAAAAAATTCCATAGAAAAGTAATATTTGATACTTGGGGGTCAGTTTAGTCTCTCACATCAATACAATACTACTCTTGTAACCCTAAATATAGAGAAACAGAATTTAATTCCACAAAAGAAGTGTGTCTATTTTCACATGGGATCACTAACCAACCCAATAAATCTGTCAAGAGAATGCAATCCAATTTATTTTAAATTTTCCCCCTTAACAAAGCCTATAGAAGCCCAAAGATCAATCATCATGATCTAGAATACCTCGACCAGAAGTCCTTATTTTAGGAGTATCATTTTGCATGCCAGAAAAGTAAGTATACCTAACTAGAAAATGTAAAACTTTCTTTGCTGGTGATTTTAAGAGAGCAGACTGGCTCATGGCACATGTTATATACAGAGTAAGAACAAAGGGTGCTCTTCCAAGTGGGCTGACCATCAGAAAGAATTTTCACAAAAGAGAAAAGAAGCAAAAGAAAAGGGGAAATGATGCTGTCAGTCCTTGAAAAGGAAGTGATTTTTCAAATGGTCTGATTTTCCCTTTGCAAAGGAAAAGCAGCTTATTGTGATGGAAAAAGAATGCTCAATTTCATGCAGGTATATACTTTGAGCCAAATATAATACAATGGTATTTTAAAGTCATTTATCTTAAATGATTTGTTTGGCAAAGCATGTAAAATTCCCCAAGAAATATGTGGGTTCTAGAAACAATAAAAGATTTTACTTATTCCAAAATCAAACCAAAGATGTGTTCAAACAGTGGCCGTCAGCCAGAGCCCTCTTGTCCCCATAACATAAAAGCTGATGAAGTTTAGAAATTTTAAAAAATTTTACATTTTATCTTCTAAAATTATAATAAACTATTTTGAAAGTTATAAAATTTGTTTTTAATCCCTTCTTCTTAGCTAGATATAAAAGCAGAAAGAGCTGAGTGTGCTCCTCAAGTCTGCCCAAGTGTGAAGCCAGCCCATCCTGCCTTTCCTTCACTTTTGCTCTAAATCTATCAGCTGTCCTTCCTGATGCCACGTGGAACATCACCATACCCCAGAGTGCCCCTTCTAGGCATGCCAGGTTCATCTGTGACTTTTCTCTGTTCTTCACTACCTACATCCAATACACGCGCACACTTTGTCAACACTGACCTCAAAGGTGTCTGGCATACGTGTTCCCTACTTGCAAATCCCATGGCACCTGGTGGCTCCAGCACTCGCCTGGCTCCAGCACGCCTCCTTACCAGGTCTCCCTTATTTGAGAGCTGCCTCTTTCAGTTCTCACTGGAGAGTGACTTCAAAGCAACCTTTCTAAGGGATAGCGCTGATCATGTCACTCCTCTACTCAAAACCAAACCAAACACCTACAACAGAATTTGTACCAACTTCTCAGTCCCAGCCTGTCTCCACTCAAGCCATACTTCAACATGCATCCTCAGACCTAGTCACAGTCACAGGCCACCCTAACTGTTATCTGCAGGAGCTTCTCTCACTTTACGCATCATGCCATCACATCTGCCTGGCATGGCCCCCGCCATATTCCTCCAAACTCAACTCACATATCACCCTCTCTCTCCAGCATTTCCTGAAATCCAGTCGCCCTCCCTCTCCCTGACTCAAGAGACTTGCTTTTGCATCTGTATCCTAAGCTTTGTATGCATGCCTTGTCATGTGTTCATGAGGATCCCAAGCTGATTTTCACCCTTAAGAGACTATTTTCTCCTGTTATCAACCAAGGCTACACGTGCCCTATACAGTGTTCCTGAAGCTAGGGAAATTCTCTTGCCTTTTCCTCCCATTAGCATGTATCCCTCACTCCTCTTGCCCTAACATCTTGATCCACATAGAAGGAACTCTTTTCTTTTCCCTTCAACATCACGCTTTCACTGCACCCACATAGTTCATCAGCTTGATGCACTGGTGAAAATCTTTTGGACAGTGTTCAAATGCTACATCAATATAGACCCAAAGCCTCTAGATAAACCCAGCAATGCCTGATGCCCAGACACCCCACCCCAGTACAGGCTTAGAGCCACAGGCTCTCACTGCAAAGTGCTGGCGAAAAGTGCAAAGGGCAAAGGTCTGCTAAATCCAGACCTAAAATCTGAACAACCTGAGGATGTGGGACAGGAAGACTCATGAAAGAAAATTAACAAAATATAAAACAACATAACAGACTTGTTACTTGTAACCACTGGCAATTCCATTTTAATCCTGTAAGAACTCATCTATTTCTACAAACAAGGCTGAAAAGAGCTGTGATCTTAGAAACCTAAAAACTTGTGTAAACTAATTAGGTGTTTGATGTGGTGTTCAAAATGCAGAGTTTCTGGAATAACTTTCTAATTGGTCCAGGTGCCTTCCATGTTGACATCAAAAGTAATTCAACAAGACACGAAGCTTTCTCTGGTAAATGGTTACAAACAACAATTTCTTTTGAACCTAATGTTTACAAAATGGATAGTTACGAGTTTGTGCCCCAACTCACTGAGCAACTGTTCTGGCTCAAGGTGCCTAAGACAATACAAACATAAATTCCATAATTTCCAAATGATCCATAGTTCCTGAGAACATGCTGAAATGGATTTCAGGCGCTGCACACACAGAGTTAAGCAACTGGCATGTACCTACCTCGGACACAGTCTGCAGTGGTCAAGAAGACTTGCAAACGCGGAGCACAGCCACGAGGAGGCAGGGTCTGGCGGCCTGGCTGGAGCTGCCCCAGGGCCAAGGGCCTGGGGAAAGTGCGTATCTCCTCTTAAGGTGGTTTACAAGTCTTGGTTGGAATCCATGGTGTGCAAACTAACAAAATCTCCCCAAAAGAGGACCTGAAGACCCGCTCCCTCCAAATAGTCACCTCCTCCTCCACCCAGGCAAAGGACAAAGCACAGGAGTGGGATGGGAAGGCAGATCTGGGCAGAGACTCCAGTGCCTGGAGGGGAGCTCACCAAGCTCTGCCCAAGGCCTACAGGGTCTGCCCACATTGTGGGAAACAGGACCCTTCACAGCAACTATCGCAAGGTGGCCTAAGTGCACATGGGGCCTCTCAATAGAGGTGCTTCCCCGACTGAACAGAGGGGCTAACTGCACATGGAGTGTAAGAATTTCTGCTTTTATCAGTTTCCAAGCAGTCAATTAATCTAAAGCCATGAAGTGAAGGAAGTTTTTTGGGATCAAAAAACCCTAGACAGTTTAAGAATAAATTACTGCTCTGAGGATGTGGAAAGCCACAAAGAATATCACCCTACCCTGATAATGACAAAAAAACTCAATCATTTATAATCATTTTTTGAGCCTAAGGTCAAAAAATATTTGGTGAGCTAAAGTCATGAGACAATCAATCAGATGAACCAAAGTCACCACTGAACCCTTGTCAGAAAAGAGGGAGCTGTCACAACGTAGGCAGGGAGAAAAGTGAAGCTTCAAGGAATTCTTAAAGGTCATTGAGGACTAGAATTTAGATTAAAATCCTGGGGAGCCTGGCACACAGAAGGTCCTCACCCACTCATGCCCTCTCCCGTGGCTCTATTGGCAGAGGCAGGCAGCATGCCGCAGAGTCCCACCACGACCAGGCCAGGTTTGAGGGTGCAGGAGGAGAACTAGGAGGACCCACCTATTTTCTGTTCCTACGTGAGCACAGGCGATCAGAAGCCACTGCCAGGGAAAAGCACAAAACCACTGAGGCCACAGACCCTTCTCATATGGGAAACAGCCTTTTGCCTCAGAGTGACAGGTGAGACACCTGCCATGTCCCAGACCTTACCCTGCTGAGACAGGAGGCAAAAACCTTCTGCTGCTCGGTGGGATGGAAAACCTTCACATGTTCTGGTCCCAGGGACAGCCCCTCCGCCTCCGGAGAGGGACACGGCCCTGCTGACACCCACTCCCTACGCTGACCGAGGGAAGTTGCAGAAAACCTGCTCTTGCCCAGAAACCCCAGTGATCCCCTGGAGAGGTCTGCTGCTACTGAAAGAGGAGCAGGAATGTCGCTTTCACCGAAGCCCTGCACTGGTGGAAGGTGGAGCTCACCTGGAGGAGGACTAGGAAACCCACCTGCCGCTAGACCTGTGTTGTCCAATAGAACTTCCTGTGCTGACCAAAATGTCCCCTATTTGTGCTGTCCAATATGGTAACCATGAGCCACATGTGCCCATTGAGCACCTGTAAAGTGGCTAGTGTAACTAAAAAAGTAAATTTTAAATTTTATTTAATTTCAATTAATTAAAATTTAAATTTAAAGAGCCACATGTGGTTAGGACACTGTAGCTGTTAACCCTAAATAGAGCCAGAGTCAGGGGTTCTCTGTTACCAGGGGAGGGGCAGAAATGCTGAGGACACTGCAATCCCAAGGCTCACCTGCAGGGGACCTGCCTAACTCTGCCACTAGAGCAAGAGCCCCAGGAAAACCATCTGGCCTGCCCAAGTCTTGTGCCGAGTACAAGTGCCAGAAGACTGTGGCCAGGGAAGGACAAAGGCATACAGGGTCTGCCAAAGCCTGACAGTGAGGAAGAATCCCTGAGGAAAAACTCTCTGCCCTTCTAGGCCTCGCACAGAGACCGTGGTAACAGCAGCCCACTACTAGAGGAGCTTAAAGCCTGTGGTAACTATAGCAACGACAAAACCCAATTTAGCTCAACTACTGACTAGATTGGCTCAACCCCTTACGGTAATGGCCTGGCAGAAGAAGAGGTGTACCTATTTCCAGGCATAAATAGTATATACGTTACTCTCTATTATTCTTTTACACAAAATAACAGGTATTCAATATAAGTTATGTAACACATAAAAAGCAACCACTCAGCTCCCCCAATTATCAAGAGATAAACAGTCAAGATAACAAGATCCAAAGATGGCCCAGATAGTGGAACTATTAGAGAATTTAAAATTACTATAATTAATGTCAAAGAATCTAGTGAAAAAGGTAGACCACAGGGACGAATAAATGGACAATTTCAACAGAAATATGGAAACTATTTTTAAAAAGCTAAATGGAAGTGGTAGATACGAAAAACATGATATCAAAGATGAACTCCTTCAATACACTGGGCATTACAGAGGAAAGAATCAGTGAAACCGAAATCATGTCAAGAGAAATTAGAAACACAATGACACAAAGAAAAAAACACTGAGATGCAAAAACAAAAAGCAAACAAAACAAGAAGAGAATAGAGTAACCACAAACTCTGGGATGATATCTAATAGTCTAACAAATATAACTGGTGTTCCATAGAAGAAGACAAAAAGACAGGGACCAAAGAAATATTTGGGAAAAAAAATAGCCAAGAATTTCCTGAAATTTAACTAAAGATAACACACCTTTAACTAAAGATAACAGATCTGGATAAATACAAAGAAAAACATAGTCAACAAGCTGAAAGCAAAAATAACGAGAATATACGGAAGGAAATGAACAATCACTGGCATTGGCCTCAAGCCCTTGACTCTTCACAAAAGGCCTCTGAGTGTTTGCCTTTTAGCAAAATTTGGATTTTAGCAAAATTATCTCTCACACTTCAGAGTCTTAATGGACCTACAGACAACACCCAGAGAGAAATGGCTTTGTGTTCCTTCTCCAGGGCAATCATGTAGTTCCTAGAGGGTGCAAATCCTGGGGTGCAGGCATGACACAGCATTGTGTGCAGTCTCACCAAAGCTTCCTAAAGATGCAACTTACTGAATTGTATAATTTTTGATATTGCTATTGTTATAATGGGATTAAAAGATCTTGAAATAGTACAAAATATGTCTGAGAATTAGACCCATCTAAATGCTTGATATAATGTAAACACAAAATTGAAACTGAAATATGTTATGGTAACTGAAATATGTTACCAAAGGTAATAGGATCTTTTTTTATTTTTAACAACAAAAAGGCTTTTTTTAACCAAAAAAAAAAAAAAGAGTCTTACAAAACACAAACAATACTGGGAAAACATGACCTTGCAGAGGTTGCTCCTTTAGAATTCTCTTTTAAAACAAATCTCTTTTGATTCTTGATACTAATTTTATTGTGCTAGCTGATAATCTTAATATGCTTTTGAAAAGCTGGACTAATATGCAAAGAATATCTGTACTTTACTTATTCAGTGCTTAAGAAACAAGATTCAGGAGATTGTGGAAAATGGCGGAATAGGAGTGCCCTCCTGGCTCTCTGCTCTCAGAGTCGGAGGTGAAATAGGCAGACTACTGCACGCGAGTGAACTCCACTTCTACAGGACCAGCTCTACAAATCTACAGAGAACCAGCGTGG
>CAUYRT010014795.1:0-16490 GCA_963574885.1 Lepilemur ruficaudatus | reverse complement strand
GGAGGATCGATTGAGCCCAGGAGTTTGAGGTTGCTGTGAGCTAGGCTGACGCCACGGCACTCACTCTAGCCCAGGCAAAAGAGTGAGACTCTGTCTCAAAAAAAAAAAAAAAAAAAAAAGCAAATAACCAACCAATGAAATAACATTAGACCCAGCAAATCTAAGACCTCACTCCCTTGCGGTAAGCGCTGGCTAGGATGAAGGAGTCGCTGGCCCCTGTGGGTACCAAGTCCGTGCTCCCGTCTGACAGTCTCTGCTTCCCTTCTTGGGTCCTTGAAGGGATGACAGAGAGTGTATTTGATTCACAGCACCTAAGAGAGTGGGCACAGCTGTGTGCACGCTCATGTTGTATTGCTAGTCAACTTCCAGAGCCCAGTCTGTCCCTCCAGTACTGTAACCTGCCATTCCTCTGCGCGTGCCTGGTGTTCTTGCTGTTCCGGATCACTCGCGGTTCTTTGAACACCCCACACCAGCTTGGACTGGGGTGCTTGGCCTGTGCTCACCCTCTTGGTCTCTGCAAATCCCGTCTATCCTGCAGGAGGTCATGACGCATCTCCCAGCCAGCCCTCCCTCTGAGCTCGCTCTCCGTCCTGGGGTCGCCCCCCCTCTAGAGGCAGCTCCTGGGAGGAGACTCTGTGTCTATTCACTTTCTAATTTCTGGAGTCAGGCACAGAATTGTGCCCTGTAACTGACATCAGTAGGGTCCTAGTTGTGCTGTCAGTATAGAGACATTTAAAAGTCATGGGAGGATTTTTCTTCATATGTCTCTCTGCATCTTTTCTTTGTAAGTTTCAAGAGAGCTCTGTGAGATGCGATGTTTGCACCATCAGAATTAGGGGTTTTGCTGACATCTTGCTGTGTCACGACTTCTAATGTCTTTAGAAACCAACCATCTCATACATCACACACCAGGGCACTCTGGTGAGATGATGTCTCACACAAGAACCGTGTCTTCAGCAGTTACAAGGACTTTAGTTATACAGAGAAAATAAACACAGAGGAAAAAGTGTTACGTCCACCCTCGGATGTCCGTTCGTGATGTTTTCCTTCCCGGAGCTCCAGCTGTAAAGATCTATTTCTTGTTTTATCACTCCATCTCCTGGCAAGAGCTGGAACATCTTTCTCACCAACATCTTAAATCCTTCCTGGAGAAGTGAATGTTCGTGCTATATTCTAAAATGTGTCTTTTAGGTTTTAGAAAGTGAAAACCTTTGTGAAGCCATTTTTTACCACCAAATGACTCCTCACTTCAAGAGTCATTTCTTTTCCCACAAATTCTCGAAGCATGAATGGCATCAGGATAACAGATCTCGCCCTGAATTTCTGAGGCTTTTCTGAACGTAAGAATAACTTTGTGTCACTTTTTTAAAAGAAAATTCCTTGCTCCCATCCCAAACCTATGGAATCAAGATTATTTGAGATTCTGTATTTTTCAGAAGTTCCTCCAGTAGAGTTTTACACTCAAGCCAGCGTTAGCCTGTTCCTTTTATTGCCTAGATGAGATTATAGGACTTGGGGACATGGTTTAGGGAAACTTCAGTCCTCTCAAGCCGCCCACCTCCAAGTGTACACTCTTAAGCATCGACAAAAAACAATATAGGCTTTTATTAAAAAACCCAAAAACAATAGATGCTGGTGTGGATGCAGAGAGAAAGGAACACTCATATACTGTTGGTGGGACTGCAAATTAATATAAGCCCTATGGAAAACAGTATGGAGATTCCTCAAAGAACTAAAAGTAGATCTACCATTGGATCCAGCAATCCCATTCCTAGGTATCTTACCCAAAGCAAAAGAAATCATTTTATCAAAAAGACACCTGCACTCGAATGTTCATTGCAGCACAATTCACAATTACAAAGATGTGGAATCAACCCCTGTGCCCATCCATTCATGAGTGGATGAATAGAATGTGGTATATGTATACCACGGAGTACTACTCGGCCATTAAGAAGGATGAATTAATGCCTTTTGCAACAATCTGGGTGGGAACTGGAGACCATTCTCTTAAGCGAAGTATCTAAAGAATGGAAAAACAAACACCACATGTGCTCGCTATTAAATTGGAACTAACTAATGAGCGCGCATGTGCACAGAGGGAAGCAAAACTCAATGGAAATCAAGCAGGGGGGAGGAGGGAGGAGGTGATGGGCGAAAACCTACCTAACAGGTGCGACGAATGCTATTTGGGTGAGGCGCCCACTTTTAACCCTGACTCAAGCATTACAAAAGCGATCCATGTAACCAAAACCATTTGTTCCCCCCGTAATAACTAAAAACCCAATATGTTTGCTGTATACGTGCAGTTTTAAAACAAGTCTGTAGAAGTGACAGTATTTCTGCTACCACCTACACTCCTTCATAGCTATGGAGCATAACTAGCCAGGTAACTAATTAGTGAGCATCGATCCCACTTCCCAGCTTGGCGAATCATCCTGCCCCTTCGCACAACGATTCCCATGGTTGCATTGGGTCCGGTCTTGCCTCAATGAGGAAGTCAAGCCCTGCCGAGGGAGCGCACCTGGCTCTGCCTGGACCCGCTGCACTCCACCTGCACCTGCCCAGAAATGCAGGGAGCAGGTCCCACCTGCGCTGGGGTGGGAGTCTGCGTTGTGCTCTCGGCAGGCAGTTTGAGCACCGCGGCGGTGCACGGCGGCCGCGTGCTGCACCCACGGCTCCCTGATGTGGTTTCGGGGGCGCGGCCTGGGACTGCGGTTCCCTTTCCCTGGGGGCAGAGGTGAGTCCCACGTGGCGGGCGAGGGAACCAGCTCCGACGTCGGGCCGGCCTGATGGAGCCCACCCTTGCAGCGGGGCGCCCAGTCGCACCTGGGCACAGTTAAGCGTCTCGAGGGCCTGCCCTGTGCACCGGGGGGCTCCGCGGGCTGGGAGGGAGCAGCGGACCCGGGCTAGGCCCGCGAGCTGGGGTACGAGCGCGGGCGGCGCTGGGTGGGGCGGGGCTGCGGCCGAGAGGGGCGGGGCCAGGCGGGGCGGAGCCGGGGCCAGGCGGGGCGGGGCTGGATTCGGCCTGCCCTGTCCCCGCCCCGTGGAAAACCGCCTTCCGCGCGGCAGCCAATCAGGGCGCAGCGCGCGCGTCAGCCGCCATGCCGTTAGCTCGCCGGCGTCACGTGCGCAGAGCGTAGTTCCTTCACTCCCTGGAGACGGTGTCCGTCCGCCCAGAAAAAGCGGACCGGACGCCCAGACGCCCGCGTCCTCGTCGCTCCCAGGGAGCCCAGCGCGGAAACCGGACGCGCGGAGGGATCGTCGCGGGAGCCGTTGGGCTGTGGGCGGCGAGGCTGAGGTGCGGCGCTGAGGAAGGACGAGCGCTGAGGGATCGAGGTGAGGGGCCGGGGCCGGGGCGCGGACGCGGCTGCCGGCCTGTGAGGGGCGCTTGCGGGCGGGCGGGCCGGGGCTGTGGGAGGACGGGGACGCCTCGCGGGTGGCGACGCCGGCGGCCAGGGCCGGGGCCGGGGTGCGGGCGCGTTTCCCGGCCTGTGAGGGGCGGCCGGGGCTGAGGGGCGCCGTCGGCCGTGCGTCCGTTTCTGGGCGCGCCGTCGGCCGTGCGTGGGCGCGCTTGGCCGCGCAGGTGGAGCCGCGTCGGCCGGTGGGCGGCGGTGACCTGGGCGGGAACGTGGCCGGTCGCCGGCGTGGGGGTGTGGGCAGCAGGAGTTTGCTTTCGTGCCGTGGAAACGGACACACAAGCCGCTACCCGGGCTAGGGCGCGTCCGAACCGAGAGGGGACAGCTGAGTGGCCCTGGCGACGCGGCGCGTGGGAGAGCGGGACCCGCGCCGTCGCCTGGAGGCCGCGTAGAAACCGGGTTCCAACGCGGCGGGCTGGGAGCGGCCCCCGCCCGCGGTCCGCGTCTGCGGCGAGCGCCCGGTGCTGCGGGTCAGAGGCCGCGGGCGCCGGGCCGGTGGCAGGGGGCCGGGCGTCGTCGAGCGGGTGTGCGGGAGGGACGGGGAGAGACGCCACCGCCGCGACAGGCGGGCGGCAGCGGCAGCGAGGCCGGGCGGGCAGTGCGCGGGGCCGGCGTCGGGGTGGGCGGACGCGAGGCGGGGGCTTCCGGGTGCGGCTTTGCGCGTCCCCGGCCGGAGGAGACTCGCGCGCACGTGCCGGTGCGCGCGCTGCGCACTCGAAGTCCGCGCGTGTGGCCGTGGTCCCGATGCGCGCGAAGTAAACGCGGAGCGCGAAGTGACAGCGTGGGCCATCGCAGGCCAGCGCCTCCGTGGGCCGGCTCGCGTGACCCAGCGCGGGAATGGCTGGGTTGGGGTCGAGCCGCAGAGGGTCTCGCGACGCGGCGAGTCGGGTTTGGTCTCGGTCCCGAGGAACTCAGTGGGAGACGGCCGGGGAGGTCCTTAAAACCGCAGAGCGTCGTTAGGTTTGTCCCTTTGGGAAGATCCTCGTGGAGCAAGGAGTTTTGTAGGAGCTGCTAAAACTCTAAAGAGATGGTGGCCTCCATGTAAACGATGCCACGGCCCGGCCCTGGCACAGCCACCGAGTCCGAGCGCCGCCCCTGCCCGCACGGACGTCCCTGGCTGCTGGCCCAGCGCGCTCGGTCACGCGGGGCGGCTGTCGGTTCCACGCCCTGAGCGTTTCCCCGTGGGGGTCGTGACGTCCCGCCTGCAAGACCGGCTCCACCCGCCTGCCGGTTCCTGGTTCTTTTGCGTCCCAGTTTAGATGTCGCTGGAGGCGGTCCTCCGTAGTATGTAAATTAGCTCCTACTTGCTTTCGGTGAGGACATTCTGCTTGTCTCTATCATTATGCTGTTAGATCGGGAGTCGCAGTACCCCCGAACAGAGAGACAGAGTCACTGAGGCTGCAATCAACAGGAGGAGTTTATTGCCAGCTGGCTCGAGCTGGGGTCCGTGCCCCAGAGCGCCAACACGCAGTGGCTTCTCTGGGCAGAGGGACCCCGGGCGGTGCGGGAGGGGGGCTTTATAGGGGCAGTTCGGGTGGCAACGAGCTGTCCACGCGTTGATTATGTATTCACTTAGCATAGTGATTGGTCTGCTCTCTCTGATCATGCACTTAAGATCAGTCGTGACTGGCTGGTTACATTGCATACTATTCTTTCTCTAATTGGTCCTAGAGAGGTTTCTGCAAGCAAGCCGTTATCTCAGAAGCAAAAGTAGGCAGTTAGCACGTAGGCAAGCTTTTACAAGAATGTGAAAATCTGTTTGTGACCATTTTTGGTCTCTTACAGTAGCAATCTTTTGTTTTTAAGAGCTCTCTAAAATCCAGACATTCGATTCAGGCAGAGGACAGTATTTTTCTCTTACTATAACCCTCTGTCTTTATTGGGAGGAGAAAAGGAGCAATAGAGGAGGACAACCAAGAAGTTTAAAGACTGTCCCAAAGGGCTCTATTTAGACATCAAATAGCTTTTACAAAGCTGTACATTTTGGTGAGTTAAGTATAAATTCATTAGAAACATATGAATTTATTTTCCTACAAAATTCACATGGACATAAATATATCTCCCCAACCTCCAATTTTCAGTGATGGGAGGGTGGGAAGACTGAAAGAAGACATACGATGTTCGGTTCTCATCCTCTGCCATTTACCACTGTCAGACAGAAGAACATTTCCAAACACAGACTTTGCAAATTTGGCCAAAATGCCTAATTTTAATAAAAAGCAATGTGTAAATTTTGCATAATTCCTCAAAATTAATTTACAAAAAAAATCTTACTTGTGTTATTTAGCAAAACGAAAATATATCCCACTGAGGATCAGTTATGCTATGAGAATGAGCAAAACCAAAGCTATCAAGGTCACCTTAGTAGTGAATTGATATGATTTCCAGAAATTGAATACTCTCCATTGAAAACTAACAGGCAGCCAACAGAATTTCCATCAATATTTGCCACTTTTGATTACCTGCAATGCTTTCAATTAATGACAAGAGGGAAGAGAATGGAAACACACATATGTTAATAATAAAATTGTAGAAAAACAAGCATGATGGGTTTTGTGAATTTATGTTTGGAGAATTTTTAAGATGTGGCCAGCAGCCCCATAGGAGCGTGTCCTGACAAGGTTAATTTACGTGTTTTACAATGAGCATTGTCAAGGTTGGCAGAGCTAAATTACACCCAGTTAACCCCTCTCCCATTCCCAGACATCTTATTCTCTTATACCCTAAAAATACAAAAGCATGATTATTAAAGATCTCTCACATCACGGAAGAGTCTTTGGAAGATTTGTTAAATTAGATTGTGAAAATCAATGCCTACTGAATAGTTTTATTTAGATGTCCAACTCAGCATGTCCAAAACTGGCCCCCAAACTGTCAACCTCTCATCAGTTTTCTTTTCCGTCAACTATACCTTTTGGCCGTTGAGGCTGAAGATCTTGGGCCCTACCTTTTCATTCACCACATCCAATCTGTTATCACCTGTTAGTTTTTCCTTGCAAATTTTTCTCAGATCTGCCCCTCTTTTTCCTTTTTCTTGGTGACTTTCCTAATCCAAGTACTCATTATCTAAATTTTAATGAAATGACCTTTCATTTTTGTCTCCCAGCTATAAGGAGGCATACTACATGTGACTTCCTGAGCAATCTTGCTCATTGGCCAATGTAATCATATTCTATTCTCCAGTGAAAATAACATTTTGGATTTGTGAAATGCTCATAATCCACAAAGCACTTTTGCATTAATTAATTTGTTTGATCTTCACAGCAAGCTTGTGAGGTGGGCAGAACAGGTATTAATATTTCCGTTTTGTAAATGAGAAAGCTCAAACTTGAAGAGGGAATGCCTTGCCTGAGACTGTTTACTCAGCTACCCCCTGGAGTCAGCAGTCCGACTTAAGTCTTTTGACTCCAACCAAGCCCAGAGCAATTTTCATTACAACATTCAGTCTACCATGACTGCATGTTGCCTAAATGTCCAAATTACCTAAGTACCCTCCAAGCCTCTTGTAATCTAGTCCACATTTGCGTTTATAACTTCATCTTCTGTGACTACTCTGTAGAAACCAATCACATTGATTTACCTACTGTCCATGAACTTGCTGGGCACTTTTTACTCATACTGCACCCTTTTAATCTAAAAGTCTTCCCCTATTCAGTCTACCTGTCTACTTTCAAAATGCAATTCACTTTAATTTCTCCATGACATTTCATTAAATGTCAATATTTTTTCACGTTTAAACTCGACCTCATTTTTTGAATACTTAACTATATGTGACCTGTGTTCCTTCTTAAACTGTTGCTTTTTTACACTCTCAGTTAAGTTTTAACACGTGTGTCTCATCCACCCATACAGATTATAATTTATTGAGAGCAGGGTCTGTATCTTTGTATGTCTTTCAGAATCTAACAAATGCAATATAAAAGATATTAAGTAAATATTTGTATGCATTGAATTCATTTTGGTTGAGTTTTGTTAATAGATGGCTTTTACGTTTGGAATTTTCATACTGACTTTGTAATAGGAGATCATATACAGATATCTTGACTACCCTCAATTGGGTGCTTTCAATTTAATTAAATATATAGCATTTTAAAAATTTTTACTCACTTTAAATACTATATATTATTAATCATCATCAAAGGAGAATTTTAAAGTAACCTTTTCTCATGGACTATTTTAGAAGTCAAGCTTTCGTCTGTCACTATTTTCTAATTAGGTGTATACAGAGATGGTGTTCACTAACTCCTACTAGAAAATCACTTGAAGCAGATATGTGTCATTAATCAATAGTAATCATTAAATACATTGTGAACAACATACTAAATGAAAAGGACATAGACTTACACTTTGTTTTTTCCTTTATACATATACTTCTATATTAATATAAATGTAAATCATCTTAAGGTAATTTCTAATACAACATAAATATGAGAAAGTTTACCATTTCAATTTTCCACTCAGGATAATTTTCTTTTTCTATTGTTTGAAAATATAGTGACAGATTTTTTTCAAGTCTTTCTATACCTATTGAAATGCATCTTCTGAAAAGCTAACCATACTAATCCTGGCTTATTTGCATTTATTCAGCCCTTAGCACACTTTCAAAGTTGTAACAATATCAACTGTATATCTAGAACAATGCTTGGTTTAGATAGAATTTTCTTGTTTACCTTCTTGAACATATAAAGTATATTTGTAATAGCTGTTTTAACATCCTTGTCTACTAATTCTTTCATCGATGTCATTTCTGGGTCTATTTCTACTGATTGATTTTTCTCCTCATGCTCCTTTGCATGCTTGACAATCTTTTCTTGGGTGCCAGACATTGTGAATTTCACATTATTGGACACTGGAGATTTTTATGTTCCTTAACTATTTTAAGGCTTTGTTCTGGAATGCAGTCTTGGAATTAATTCAGTCCTTTTGAGGCTTACTTTTAAGTTTTGTTAGGTGGGTCCAGACAGCCATTAGTCTAGGTCTAATCTAGCCCTAATTCTGAGAACTTTGATGCCACAGGTATCAGATGGTCTTTCCATTCCAGCTGATGGGAATACAAAGCCCTCTGTGAACTCTAAAGATTGCTCTGCTTGCTCTTGTCCAATAGCTGTTTCCCTAGTAGTTTCTTCACATGCATGTTACAGTCAATACTCAAGTTGAAGACTAGAACATGAACCTTCTACGGATCTCCAGAGTTCTTTATATAGTTCTCTTCTCTTACGTACTCTGTTTTGTGAATTCTAGCCACCTTGGCCTTCTTGAATTTAGAACTCTTGTCTTCTCAACACAAGGAGACTACTGGGCTCTGCTTAGGCTCCCCTCCTTCCTGTGAAGAAGCCTGGACATGCTCTCGAAGCAGAAGCTGAGTGATTGAGGGCTCACTTTCTTTCCCTTCATGTTGGGATCACTGTCCTGACACTGTTTTGTGTCTCAAACCATTGCTTTATATATCTTGTCTGGTTTCCTTATTGTTTAAATCAGGAGGATAAGCCCAGGCCCTGTTATTCTCATCTTGACTGGAAGTGGAAGTTCTTAGACAGCATCATGAAAGTTAAAAATTGCCCTGGAGGTCAGAGTGAAAGTGAGCTTTTCTTGTTCAGAATTGCCAAATAACAAAAAACCAACAGAAACGAAAATTTACCCTTTCTAAAATAAGTCCTTCAGCTTATGGTATTTAGTTCAAAGTAGAAAAAGAAAACTACACTGATTCTTCAGAGTAAACTTTTTAATTTATACACCTGTGAGGAGATAATTCAGCATTTTCGAGGTAATTTACCTATCATATTTCAAAATCACTTCAATTTCTTAAAGGTCACTGAAAACATTGTTTCAATAGCCAGAAACAGTTTCTGATGTCATATTAAAATATAAGTTATTTCTTCATTTCTGTTATTTGGTAGCAAAACAAACAAAACATAGCGTGACTGCAATGCAAGTCTGTGGAGAGAGGGTAGAGAGAGAGAGAGAAAGGAATGAAATAAACAGAAGAATTGGCCTGAGCAAGCTGGTACTTTTTTTGTTACATGTCCCACTTTGTATTGGTAAGACCAGATAATGAGTAGTACTTTTTCTTTGTAACAATTCATTAATCAGAGAAATGATCCTTGCTAGTGTTTAGATGTTTTACTTAATTTGGTACCTCTGGCCTGCTGCCCCACTCGTGCCAAAATTATTATTTCTCACCCAGCAGGTGATAAATAACAACTTCAGTAGTGATTAATACCATGAATCCTTCAACCTGACGAATGCAAAAAAAAAAACTTGAGACCTACAGAACAAGTGGGTGATAATTGTTGTGAGAACTGTTGCAGCTCTGCTCAGCTTGTGAGGGAAGAAATCCACAGGAAATGAAGCGTTTGTTAGCAGTCCAGCTGATCCTAAGAGGCTTCATTAAGCCCATCATTCGCCATTTGAATACCAGTGCTAGGTTTTCTCTCTCCCAACACTAAGTTTTAAGTATCTTCAGAGAAAAGAAACCACTAACTCATTTTTGCATACATTTAAATATTTATTGAATGGATGAATGAATGAATAATAAATGAGAAAACAGAAGTTTTGCCCCAGTACTAGACATTATAATATGGGTCATTTGAGAGCTACATATGATTATCTCTTGTCATTTCTCTAATAATGCAATTGTGTACAAATGTAGTTTTGCTAAAACCCATAGCAAAATTAGCATTCTCTGCTGGCAAAAAGAAAACTATTAGCAATGGCCAGTAACTAAAGCCACATGGTGCCATCAACTTGGTTATTATCATTTAACACTGGATACCAAGGTAGTGGTCCTCAGTTAGGCAGATGGTAAGGGGACTGCGTGTTGTTTGAAAAAGCTTCCCAGGATATTCTTTACCTCCTATTTGAGAAACTGTTTTACGTGGTACTATATATTTTAAGTCACAAGTCAATGGATTCATAATGGTGGTCAACCAGCTGAATATTGCCTACAGACATGTTTGTTTGGCAGGCAAGTTTTAATCCTATTTTATTTTACTGCCATTAGGTAGAGGGATGCATTCTTCAATTTGGCACAGCCTCCACTATCCGCTTTGTCTAATACCTGGGCTGTCTCACTCTATTCATTACACATCTGGCTTCTGAATTGAGCTTGTGGTCCCTGGCTGAATGGAGGGATACTAAGCAATAACAACAAAGGGGGGGTGGTAAAAAATGAGATGGAGGTATGTGAATCACAAGTTATCTAAGCACCAACTTCTTCAGTGAAAAAATATTTTATCTCTGTCCACAAGCATTTCCTGGCATGATATCAATATCACTTGAAAATTGCACAGTGTGTAAGTCATGGAAACACAAAAAGAGAATGTAATCCAGTCGGCTCTCAGGCTAACTCTTAAGAATAGTTTTAATCAGGATTTGAAGTAAGTGGAGAAAGAAACAGACTAAAACACAAACCATCTTCACTCATTAACCAAACATCTCATAATTCTTAATAAAAAGAGAAGGACCTTGAATTGAAATTCTAGATTACTGATTTATCACTGATTTACTCATTAAGTGGAAATAAGAAAACCTAAATAAATGTCCAAAAAATGAGTTGGTAGTCCAAAATCTCCTCCCCAAAAGCCAGTGACCTTTGAAGGATAATCCCTATATTATACAAATTTCAGAGAACAGAAAAAAGTGTCACCCAACTCATTTCTTTAAATCAACTTCATTGAGGTATAATTTAAATGCAATAAAATGCAGTTTGCTGAGTTTTGACAAATGTATACATCTTATAAACAACATCAAGATCAAAATAATTTTTCCGTTACCCCAAAAAGTGCTCCTCTGTCTTCAATCCAAAGAAAAACAACAACAAATCTGACCACTGTCATTGATCTGCTGTCATTATAGATTAACTTTGCCTATTTTAAGATTTCATATATGCATTGAGAAGGTATTTCATGTCTGCCCTCTTATTCTCAACATATATAATGGCTTTGAGATTCACCCAGGTTGCTACAAGTAACAGTTCATTCTTTTTTATTACTGAGTAGTATTCCATTGTTTAAATGTACCATAATTTTTATTTACCTATAGATGGACTTCTGAATTTCTTCTAATCCTGACCTATGAATTAAGCTATTATGAATATTCAGGCCTTAATTTCTGCATGCTCACGACTTCATTTCTCTAGGGCAAGTACTTAGGAGTGGAATTACTGAATCATATAGTGAGTGTATGTTTTAGAAACTGCCAGTTTTCCAAAGTACTCACACACTAGCAGTGCCTGAGAATTTCAATTGTTCTACGTCCTTGCCAACACTTGGTATTACTAAACTTTTCAGTTTTAGCCATTTTAATAGGTGTGTGCTGATAACTCATTATGGTTTAATTTACATTTCCCTGATGACTAATGACATTAAGCTTCTTTTCATGCATTTATTGGCCATTCATATATTTTCGTTTGTATAATGTCTGTGTAAGTATTTTGCTCACTTTTTAACCTGGGTTATCTTTTTATTAATTTCTAAGAGTGCTTTGTTGTTCTGCATACAAGACCTTTATCAGAAATATTATTTCAAAAATTTTCTCCTAGTCTATGCTAAGCCTTTCTATTTTATTAAGTGTCTTTGGAAGAGTTTTTAATTTTGATTAAGTTCAGTTTCAATATTTTCCTTTTTTCATAAGTGCTTCCTGTGTCCTACCTAGAAAAATCTTTGCCTACTTCAAGGTCACAGAGATGTTTTTTTCCCCATGTTTTCTTCTAGAAGCTTTACAGTTTTAACGTTTACATTTAAATCTATAATACATTTTGAGTTAATTTTTTTGTGTGGTTGAGGTGAGAGTTGGAGTTTATTTTTTCCATAATGATATCAAGTTGTTCCAGGACCATCTGCCTAAAAGCCTATTTATCTACCCATTCCCCCCACCAACTGCCTTGGGATTATCTAGGGTTTTATTGATTTTTCTCTATTTTGTTCCTGTTTTCCATGCCATGTTGGATTTCATTTATTTTCTCTATTGCTTTCATGTCCCATTTCATTGATTTCCACTTTTATTATTTCCTTCTTAGCCCTTATTTTGAGTTTAATTGCTCTTATTTTTCTAGGTTCTAGAAGAAGTTGAGATCACTGATTGTAGACTGTTCATTTCTAAGATGAGCATTTAAAACTATAATTTTTCCTCTAAACACTGTTTTAGTTGAATCACACAAACTTGGATATACAGTTGACTCTTGAACAACACCGATTTAAACTGCACAAGTACAATAATATGCAGATTTTCTTCCGTCTCAGCCCGCCCTGAGACAGCAAGACCAACCCCTTCTCTTCCTCATCCTCCTCAGCCTACTCAACATGAAGACACAGATGAAGATCTTTATGATGATCCATTTCCAATTAATAAAGAGTAAATATGTTTTTCTTATTATTTTCTTAATAACATTTTCTTTTCTCTAGCTAACACTATTGTAAAGATATAGTACATAATACACATAATATATTGGCAAGACTTCTGGTCAAAAGTTTTGGGAGTGTCAAAAGTTAGATGTGAATTTTTGACTGTGTATTGAACAACCCCCATGTTGTTCAAGGGTAAACTGTTTTGTATTTTCATTACTTTTAAATTAAAAATATTTTCTACTTTCTTCTGTGATTTCATCATTGACAGATGGGATACTCACCACTGTACTAACAAGGACGGCGTGATTTCATCTTTGACCTTGGGCTACTTTCAAGTGTGTTGTTTAATTTCTAAGTATTTAGGGTTTTTTTTCATGACCTAAATTAACTCAACTATTTGTCGAGCACATTTGCTCAAACAAACTAATGGTGTGTATTGAATGAATGAAAATGATCACTTTGGGGAATGTAAACATGAAACCCACTAGGACTTAACTCTCAAGAGTATTAGACTAGTGAAGAAATAAGAATAGGATACTGAGAAATAAAGACTACATGGATATTGAAGAACTTACTAAAATAAGGCTGCTTGTGTCACCCAATGAGAAATTCAGCACTTCTAAATTCTCCAAGGAACAGATAATGGAAGCCTAATCAGTTGGAAAAAACTTTGAACATCACATAATCAAATGATACCAATGAAAAATACAGTGGATCTACATTATATGAATATGTTATTGTTTACACAATGATGGCCTTATAGTGGCCAGAAATATATCATAGATTGTTAATCAATTTTCAAGTCTATTTAAAACGTCAACTATTTATCATGATAAACACCTGGATGGCTAGAGAGTGATCTTCTCTATTTAAGAGATTTTTTAAATTTTATTTTCTATTTTAAACATTTTTAGAAATTCATTAATTGACTTAATTTCATGAGCTTTGGCTTTTCACTTTGAGATTTCATGTATAGTTAATAAAGAGATTCTCTTGTCTGCTTTTTTTCATAGCATTTTCATCTTGTCTTTCAGTTTCTCTGTTTGCTATGTAAGTTCCCAATAATATCCTTAATTTAAGTACATTACTTGATTGTTTCAACAGAAACAGGAATTCAAACTAAATGTGTACAATAAAAAGCCAAAAATAGCAATATTCTTAATGTTCTATCTATATTTCTAATTTTATAGGAGTGAAACATCACACTGATGAAAGTGTATTACATTAAACTTGGTAAGCCAACATTTCTGATTTAATGCAAAAAAATCACTATAAAATTAGTAGTTTTTCTGGTTTAAGTTATATGATGGGGTTTTGTTTACACATTATTGTTTTTAAAACAACTTTTGTTAAGTTTAGTTTTAAACCCTAGGCAGTGAAAAACAGTAAGGAGCTAATCCTCCACAAGAGACTTTGTGTGTACTGTGAATGATATTTTTTTTGAATGTATGATTAAACCAAAATAATTACATGATCAACATTAACAAAATACACATGTTTTTTGGGAGCAGAAAGATATAAAGTATGCTATCCCCTCAGGAACAAACACATTTCAACTCACTAATCATTAAAATTTCATATATTAAATATTTGGGCATGAAAACCAGAAAAGTACTGAATAATGTCTAACATACCAAATTTAGGACATTTCTCTTAAGAGTCAGTATAAATTAATCCATCATTTAAATTAATATCTTAGTAATTTGACATATTTGGTAAAGTTTTCAAAATATTCAGTAAATGAAAAGAGTTCCTTCCTTCCTTCCCTCCTGCCTCCCTCCCTTTCTTTCTTTTTCTTTCTTTCTTCCTTTCTTTCTTTCTGACAGTCTCCCTCTATAGCCCCAGCTGGAGTACAGTGGCATCATCATAGCTCACTGCAACCTTCAACTCCTGGGCTCAAGCAATCCTCCTGCCTCAGCCTCCTGAGTATGTGGGACTACAGGTGTGCACCACCATGCCCGCTAATTTTTCTATTTTTTGTAGAGATGGGGGTCTTGCTCTGGCTCAGATTGGTCTTGAACTCCTGGCCTCAAGTGATCCTCCTGCCTCAGCCTCCCAAAGTGCTGGGATTACAAGAATGAGCCACTGCGATCACCCTCAGAATAGTAGAAGATGCAGGGAAGACTCAATGGCCCTACGTGATCTCCCCTATCTCTCACATGGAATAAAAGGTGCCAAGGAAAATCAATTGTACAGCCATATGGAAAACCCAAACAAACAAAAAAGAAAACCTGTTAGACTCTTATCTCATACCACACATTAAAATTAACTCAAAATGGATCATAGACCTAAATGTGAGGATGTAAGAGCTAAAACAAGAAAACTTCTAAAAAAAAAAAAGGAAGAAGAAAATTGTTGTGACTTTGGATTAGGCAAAGATTTCTTACACATGACCAAAAAAGCACAATCCATAAAAGAAAAAATTGATAAATTGGACTCCATCAAAATTTAAAATTTCTGCTCTTCCAAAGACACCACTGAGAAATGAAAAGACAAGCCATAGACTGAGAGTAAAGCAGCATATATCATTTGAACATAAGCTATGATTAAGACATATATTGTAAACCCTGGCCACTATAAAAAATTTTAAGAGGTATAAATAAGCCATTAATGCAGACGAATGGCCTCCTTAAAAAAATCAAAAAAATAAGCAGATAAAAGAAACAAAGAACAAGGGAACAAATAGGAAAACACCTGGCAAGATGCTACAGTTTAGTCCATCTACATTTAGTCCATTTTAGATGGACTAAAACATGTAACATTAATTACATGTTAATACCCTAAATATGCTACTAAAAAGTCAGGTTGTCAGATAATCTAAGACCCAATTCTGAGATGTTTATAAGAAACACATGTTAAATAAAAGCATGTAAGTATGCTCAAAGTAAAATGACAAAATATTCAAACCTTACAAATGTTAATCTAAAGAAACCTTGAGTAGTAACTGAAATAACTAAATTAATATCAAATAACTTTAAAAAAAATTTTTTTTTTAGAGACAGGGTCTTGCTATGTTGCTCAGCCTGGTCTCAAACTCCTGGCCAGAAGTGATACTCTCACCTCAGCCTCCCAGAGTGCTGGAATTACAGGAGGGAGCCACCGCACCCAGCCAATATCACACAAATAACTTTACAATAAGAAATATTATCAGGGATAAAGGATAGTAAATATCAATAAAAGGATCAATTCTCCAAGAAGAAATAATAACCCTAAATAACACCTAGCAAGAGATCTTCAAAATGCATGAAGCAAATTGATAGAAATGACAGGAGATAAAGAAGCCACAATTCAACACCCTTTTCTCAGTAATGAAGAACAAGGAGGCAGAAAATCAATAGGATGTAGAGACCTAAACAACACTATCAACCGAACTGATGAACTTAACATTTATAGAATAGTCCTCCCAACAATAGCAGAATATATTAGGTCATTAAATATGAAATGTTCAATTTCAAATCAAAAGTGTAGCTTATTATCTCTCAAACAAGAAGCAGTACAATTAATCAAAGTGTGCACCTAAACTATCAACACACCTTTGGCACCTTCACAGTAGCTTGTTCATGCCAGCAGTGAAGAAGCCTGGAGAGCGGGTGGTGATGAAATCAAGAAAAGCATTTTCCACAGCTTGTTGAGAATTAAATATTTTTCCTTGCAAGAAGTGGTCCAAAGCCTGGAAGAAGTGCTGGTCAGTTGGTGCATGGTCTGGTGAATATGGAGGATGACAGAGAGT
>CAUYRT010014792.1:0-55065 GCA_963574885.1 Lepilemur ruficaudatus | reverse complement strand
AGAGAAAAGGTAAAGAATCTAATAACTACCAAAACCGCTTTATACTAAGTGTATGCCATTTATCCCTATTTATTTAAAATTTGGAAGTGTTTTTTTTTTTTTTTTTGGTCTATACAGCCTTGAACTTCATTAGAGGGAATGTGACTAGGGGCACAGAATTCACAGCGATTCATATAAAGAATGTAAGTATCAGGGGTGCTGTCTAAGCCTTAGGCTCTGGGTAGAAGAGAATTCCAAGGCTCATCTGACAAACATTTAGCTGCCTGCTTTTACCCAGACCCTGAGGTTTTAGTGGGAACAAGACAGAAAGACCCCCAGGACCCAGGGCCACTTATAATACGATACAGAAGCGTTGTGGCCAATTATCAGTGGGGAAAGAATTAGTTTAGATGAATGTCTAAAAATGAACACAAAGCTAGGTGAAATTCTTTGTTCATCTTCTTTGAGTTTATTTGTCCTCTTTCATTAATCTTAGATATTCATTTGGGGGGCCAAGCTCCCCAATTTGGTTGGGTGTGAAGGTGGAGTGCACACTGTGTCATATTCTGAGTAGGACACCACCTACGCACCCCTTCTAAGACTTGGACTTCTGCTGTAGCCTTTGCAATCTTTATCACGGCTCAGATAGTCCAAATCCTGATCTGGGTAGCTATGACCAGCCAGTGGAACTTCTGTGCTTGTTACAGAAGCATAGCAAGTCCCTTAGCATCTCCACACACCAAGAAATTTGTACACCAGTCACATTTATCCTGGTCCCAGTTTACCTGGGACTTTCTGGTTTTACTTCTGAAAGTCTCATGTCTCAGGAAACATTCATTTGCAGGCAAACCTAGACAGGTGGTCACCTTCAACCTAGGCTTATGCTTTTCCTTAACCTAGTTAGCACAGGTTGCTCCGTGAGCTACAGTAAAGTCTTTTATTTCACAGGCAGCACTATGTTTTTATATGTTCTTACTTTACCTTATGTAATGCACTACTAGCATATGATTGTCTTTTCTACTTATCCTCAATTCCCTTGTCTAGAATTCTTCCAGCGGCTTAAATAGACTCCAGCAAAGCATCCATTTGAAAAGCCTTAAGTAAGAAATAGGAAAGCAAAGCCTTACCATCTCTTGACATTCCTAGGGCAAGACACTTTTGCAGTCGGCAGTGTTGGCAACGGTTTCTGTTGGTTCTGTCAATTAAACAGTTTCTCTGCCTTGGGCAGGAGTAAGAGGCATTGTTCTGCTGGCTCCTCCTAAAGAATCCCTTGAGGGAAAAAGAGAGGGGGAGAGAAAAAGATTTATAAGATGGGAAATAGAAACCGTTAATATATATGTTTGCTATCTTTTTACAATGACTATAACTGAGTTTAGTTTTTAAAATTCTTTGAGTACCTCTCTTTGTATAGCTTGCAGATATTTCTGCTGGGAAGAACCTTTGCTGTCTGAAGAGATATGAAGGTAGCATTCATTCATTCATTCACTCATTGAATCAATGTTTGTTAAAGACATTTGCAGCCGAGCTGGTCTATGTAAAAAAACCCCAAAAACCCACAAAAAACCAAAATAAGAACAGAGTTCCTGTCCCCGAGGAGCAGTGGGGAAGGAGTGGCAAAGGAGAGTGTCAGTGCTAAACCAAACATGATAGAACTTTATGGGGACAATAACACAGGCTTGTGCCAAGTGCTGTGGTGGTGAGGAACTTGGGGTATTTTTAGCAATAGTTGTATTGAGGACTATGTGTTACTGTTTCCTTAGTTTCTAAGATAGTTTCCATGGTGCATTTTTCCCCATTAGAAAATTTTTGAATTTGACTAGAATGTATCTAAAAACTTTTTTTTTAGAGGAGTTTTGCTATGTTGATCAGGCTAGAGTGCAGTGGCTATTCACAGGGACGATCATAGCTCACTGCAGCCTCAAACTTTGAGGCTCAAACCATCCTCCTGCCTCAGCCTTCTGGTAGCTGGGACTATGAGTCCTGTGTCACTGGACCTGGCTCTGCAAAGTTTTTTGAAACAACCCAAGTGCCCGTCAACTCATGAGTGGATTATTAAAATTTGGTATATGTTTACAATGGAATATTATTCAATTTTAAGAAACAACAGTGAGCTAGCACCACTTATGTTACCCTGGATTAAGTTTAAGCCCATTATTCAAAGTGAGGTGACACAAGACCCGAAGAATGGGCCCCACATGTATTCGCCATCAAATTGGTATTGACTGATTAACACTATGGTGCTCAAATGGTGGTGGTGTTCACTAGGGAATCGGGGGTGAGGGGTAGACCCACATCTGAGGGATGGGGTGAGCACTGTGAAGGGGAGGGGCATGCTTGAAATGTAGTTGGGGAAGGGTATTAGGGGTCTCAATAGGGGGAAGGAAATCCTCTAAAACTGAGTTATGTGAATAGCTGTCCAACTTGGTAAATTTACTAATAATCATTTAATTGTACACTTAAAATGGAGTAAAGGCATGATATGTAAATTATACTTCAATAAAGAAAAAAATATGCACAATCATAAAGATGAGAATAAACTCATTGCTCTTATACAACTCTAAAACTGAAACATATTTACAAATAAAATAAAAACATATTCATGTTGCCAATAAAATTCAAATTTACAATAGTAATTTTATATAAAGAATGATATTTTCCAAGAAATAAATCTCTCCTCACAATATGAGCATGGTAATGACTACTGCTAATGTGCAGAGGCTTTTAAGTATTCAATATGCCTATACCACCTTGTGTCCTGGGGTGACTTAATCTTTTACTACTTTTCCCCATTCAAACTATTGTGAAATTTTCATTTGGACTGTGCAACATCATAACTTGGCTTTCACCTAGTTCAAATACATTATTTGCATACTTAATCTATTTCCCTTTTTTCATTAGCCCACAATTAAAATATCATACAGTTAATAAAATTGCAATGACAGAGCTGAGCTCAAATATTTCATCCAGATGATCCAGAATGTGATTGCATTATTTTTATAGATAATCAGTAAAATTGAAAAACACAAAATAAAATTTTTTTGTAGATGAATTACAGGTCTGCAAAAATATACCTCTTGAATGCCAAGAGTCTATAAACTCCTGTTTGAAAAACCACGACATATGGTAATGGCTTAATTGTGTAAACTTGAGAAATACAGGTTACATGTTTCTGAAACTACTTCAAAATATCAGGGCATTATTTAACTTTTCATAACTTCATAATTTTGTCTATCACAATATCACAGGTAACATTTGAATCATGGTCTTCCCTCTGTCTCATGGTTGATAGCCACCCTATAGATAATAAATCCTCTTCTCCCCATCCTGAGTCACAATATCCCACAGTAGTTCAACCTTGCACTGTAACACATCACAGAGGTTTAAGTTACACAGATTTTCTGCTTTTAATTGCAGGCCCTCCCTCAGCACTAGGAAGTTGATGATATAAAACATGTAAACCTGGGCTATGAGAATGAGACAGAGACTAAAATGTGCTCAAGAGCATCCCAATCTTTGTTAACTGAGGAATAAGGGATTAGAATCTTGTGGACTCGACATCCTCTTTGCTCAAAATGAGTTTCCCCCCCCCAACAAGTGACACAGTCTATTCTCCAACTAGACCATGTAGGCTTACCTCCTCAGTCCTCCAGACATGCCCAAGCATATTTGAATCGCGGGGAAAACACAATGTTGATAACGTTGGGCCCTCATCTAACACATAATTAAGAGACACTGTTTCAAATGTTGCTGTATTTGGGGTATCCAAATCTTGTGTTACTAACACAGGTGACTCACTCCTGCGGATGATTTATGGTCTCTCCTAAGAGCTTATGTAAGTGGAAAAATGGAATGGGGATGCCTCTAACAATTCTTGACTAAACTGTTGTTCAAAGAGCATACATAAGCTACAGTTTCCTGTGCACAAAATTCTGTAGGCCTAGCATGCAGCATGTTAGACACATCATATGTAATCAGTGTTCCCTTGAATTTGTCCTCATTTGTTGCTGGGTAACTCCTTCTTTAAATGAGCTCTATTTTTATGCCTTAGACACAAACTAGATAAACTTACTTGGTATTCTACAATATACTCCATGACATTCTGATTCCTCGGTATTTCTCACACTTCTCTATCTGAAACACCCTTCATATCACACCTTCTTTTCTGAAGTCTTCATTTAAGTCTTATGACATGCCCAGTGGTCATTTTCCATACCATAAATATTTCAAAATATGCTGATTATATAATCATGAATTGCCACATTCTTTTTATCCCTTTTCTCTACTTCTTCCCTTCATCTCTATTTAACTATCAACCACTTGAGGAAAAAAATATGAATACTCACCTTCAATCTCATATTTGTCCAATTAATAAAACAGTTACTCAAATTAAGCAATAAATTTTATGATTATCCTGAAGAAAATCTTTATTTTAGAAAGCTTTAACACTTCTTTAAAATAAAATTAACTTTTCTTTGAGAACTTAAACTGAGATAAATATAAATAGGGAAAGTTTTTCAGTAAGAGACTTGGAAATGTATTGTGGTGTTCCACATAGGAAAAAGAGTTGTGACCCTCAAACCAAATTTTTCAAGGTTGAGAAAGAGTCTCGCTATATATGTACAATATAAAATCTATTCTTTCCAGCATAGGCCATAGCTCAGGGTTATTTTTTTTCTCCTTTCTGTTGGCTGTCACATGGAAATAGTTTTGCTTGCTGTCTAATGACACTGCAATTTTATAGAACTGTGGGCAATCGAAGTCTACACAGTAGGATACAAAATTGTCAGAATCATGCTGATAGATGGTAAAGATCAAAGACAGAAAAATCAAGTGATATCTACAAGAGTGATCTGATATGTCTCAGATGATGTAGTTATGAAGTATTATATATTATCTGTTTCTTTTCAAAAACAAACTGAATACACAGTTTGACATTTATTCTATACTTCAAAATATTACTGTTCTTTGTTTTTCTTTTCTGTTATTTTAACTCTATTTGTGGGTTGGAATGAGGGAGAGATATGGTGTTGAGAAAGTAGCCTTCTCTCAGCACCACATTTTAGTCCAAGTGCTTCTTTACCAAAGCCATATATTTAAGATAAAAGATTGCCAGTATCTTTCTTAAAGGATAATCCAAGCATAGAGTTATGGAAGGCACTATTTTTTAGCCTTACTATTATGCTATTAAAGCCAGAATTTAAAGCAATGGAATTGCATTCAGCATTCCCTTTGAGAACAGAGAGTCTCAGAAATGTGAATATACTAGAATTTCCTCCTAAAAGAGTCAATGCTATTCCTACTAGTCAAGGAAAATGATTTGACCAATTGAAACATGAATAAAATAGGTTTTAAGTTCCCATAGCTACAATTAAAAAAAAAACTGTGACTATTCAATCCTAATATTTGACTTAGTGATATACACTAAGAAATCAATGTTTGGAATTTAGGGGAACAATGATCACTTTTACACAAAGTACTGCTACTGTAAATGGTTGTTAGTATTAGCTTAAATGAAACTCTCTTAGGTTCTCTACTGTATAAAAAAGTAGAGAATTAGTTTGAGTCTACAATGAGAAATATAAATATTCTTGTACTATCAAGGTCTTCTTACTTTATAACAGCTTGTTGGCATTGACTTGAGCTAAGGAAGAAGACTAAATATAAAGATATTAGATGAATCATGACTCTCAAACTGCAAGAATAGAGCTAAGCTTCAAGGACTAGAAACAGAAATTAAAGTGCCCACTCAATTTCCCAATTTGTACTTCTACTCTTATTTCTATGCCTGTTTCATGTATAATTTTAATTCTAGCTATAGACAGGTAATTTCTGCTTTCTAAGATACTGTACATAAAATATGATCACAAGCTACTCCCAAATATCTGGGTGACTGGTCCATTTGCCTAAAGAGAGACGATATTTTAGATTGAATTTAAAATTCACAGGATTCTATTTAGCTAGCTACTTATACTTGGTCCAATCAGTTGTGTCCAAGGACACAGCTCATACTGTGTGAATCTACCTATAGTTCACCCCTTGGAAAGATGATGAAGAAAGGATGCGGACAAAGATAAAATGTTGAGAATTGAAAATAAATATAATAGGTGAAAAATACAACATGTAACTTTGGTGCAAAGTCTGCTTGCTGAGAGATGGGGAATTAGTTCTGTGCTAGGACATATGATGACTGCACCATCCCAGAGGAAGCAATCAAGCAGGCCATAATACAGTGTCCATACAACTGGTAGTAGTGTTGGAAAGTACCATTCATTGAGCTCCTAATAGCTTCATTTTACCCTAACAGTGCTATGAAGTCAGTATCATTACATTAATTTTATAAGTAAAGAAAATAAAGCACAAAATTTTGAGTTCTTTACCACTGCTAATAAGTAAAAGAATTTCAACATGCCTGTCTAATGCCAATGTCTGTTCTTTATACTCTGCTGCTTAGCAGGCATCAAGGCCAGATAAAATTCAGTGAAGTGCTGGTACAGAACGTCCATCCAGAAAATCGTAGTGATGCGAGACTCTAGCAGGGGTGGTTAAAGATGGTTAACTGAATTTTAATTCTGTATTTCCAGATCTATACAGTTTTGTAGACCATTTAGCTAATACTTGTGACTAGAGAAAACAGAATCCAGACTCAAGGACTAGAAAGAATGCCAATCATAATCATAATTCTAATTAAAGGCAGTATCTGCCATTTGATAAGCACCATTACTGGCTATCACATATATACTAGGTGGCTGTCATAAGTTAAGCCAGGGCCTTTTCCTAGAGGGAGATGGTAGAATAAAGTAGGGTAACTATAGAGTCTTGATTCCTTAATTTGGTGTACAAGTCTCTCCGCGGTCTATTCCTAAACAATCATTTACTCATACTTTTTTAGATAAATATATTAATATTTCAACCACATCAGATATCTCACCATTTTCTGAACATAACATGTTCTTTCAATGGTTTATATACAACCAGGTCTTTAATTATGCCTTCCCTGCTCACACCCAGGACACTGCCACCTCCATTTTTACTGTGTAGGTTTCTATTATCTTTTAAGAGCCACACCACTTCCTCTATCAAGTTATCTGAAATGACTTTCCCATCAGTTGGAGGTGAGTGTCACTCACAATACAGTATTTTTAATAATCTATACACATCTATTAGCCCTACTAAACTGTAAGCTCCTTGAGGGCAGGAAGAGAACATTTATGTTTTTCTCTATCCACTAGTGGAATCCAAATATTTATGGATTACCTCTCCAAACACCATCAAAAACCTATTCCTCACTCCCCAAATCCCTGTTTTTGAATTATGCTATTTCAACTCAGGTTATTTTGGAAAGCTTTATGGTCTGCAACAGTTCCTCATAATTTCAGCATTCTAATTCACACACAGACAGTTTCCCTTTCTCTGAAAACATATATCTAAAATATATAGTCAATTTGAGTCATGATATTCATAGAACTGAAAGCAGTTTTCTTAATATTACTGAATAGTTACTGTTATTGGCTTAACATGGTGTATTTACTCCTACTTTTGCTACATTAACTCTTTTGCTTACAGCTAGACAAACCAATGATTCCTAGCTTAAGGTACTTTTTTTCGTTTTCCTGTAACATTATTTTTCATTATATTAAAGGGAACTTCAGTCCACTTGATAGTGGATGCAAGAAATCCTGGACTAGGTCTGTAAAGAATAAAGATGGTACTTTGATGGGGATTGCATTTATTCTGTAGATCACTTTAGGTAAAATTGACATTTTAATAATATTGATTCTCCCAATCCATGAACAAGGTAGATTTTTCCATCTTTTTACATCTTCTACAATTTCTTTTTTTAGTGTTTCATAATTCTCCTTGTATAAGTCTTTCGTATCTTTTGTAAAATTTATTCCTAGATATTTAATTTTTTTGGAGGCTATAGTAAAAGGTATTGCCTTTTTGATTTGAGTTTCGGCTTGACTGTTTTTGTCATATATGAATGCCTCTGATTTGTGTATATTGATTTTATAACCTGAGACTTTACCAAACTCATTTATCAAATCTAGGAGTCTCTTGGAAGAATCTATGGAGTTTTCTAGATATAATATCATATCATCGATGAAGAGCAAGACTTTGATCTCATCTCCACCCACTTAGATACCCTTAATACCACCTTCTTGCCTAAGTGCTTTTGCTAGGACTTTAAGCACGATGTTGAATAGAAGAGGATAAAGTGGGCATCCTTGTCTGGTTCCAGTTTGAAGTGGGAATGGTTTTAGTTTTTCCCCATTTAGTATGATGTTGGCCTTGGGTTTGTCATAAATGGCTTTGATAATATTAAGGTATGAGCCGCCTATGCCTATTTTATTAAGAGTCTTTATCGTAAAGGTGTGTTGGACTTTGTCAAATGCTTTTTCTGCATCTATTGAGAGAATCATATGGTCTTTGTTCTTGCTTTTATTTATGAGGCGAATTGCATTTATAGATTTGCGAATGTTGAACCAGCCTTGCATCCCTGGAATAAAGCCCACCTGGTCATGATGAATTATTTTTTTGATGTGCTGCTGAATTCTATTTCCTAAAATTTTGTTGAGGATTTTTGCATCTATATTCATGAGGGATATTGGTCTGTAATTTTCTTTTTTTGTTGGGTCCTTTCCTGGTTTTGGAATTAAAGTGATATTTTATAAAGGTCTGTTAAGTCTATTTTATCTAAAGTATAACTGAAGCCTAATATTGCCTTATTTTCTCTCTGAATGACCTATCCGTTGTTGAAAGACAAGTCATAAAGTCCCTTAATATTACTGTATTATTGTCTGTTTCTCTCTTCAAATCTTTTAATATTTGCTTTATGTATTTTGGTGCTCTGATGTTTGGTGCACATATATTTACAATTCCTATACACTGCTGATAAATTTACCTGTTTATATAATGACCTTCCTTTTCTCTTGTTACCATTTTTGACTTAATGTCTGTTTTGGCTGATATAAGTATAGCTACCTCTGCTATCGTTTGATTACTGTTTACATGGAATCTTTTTTTTTGTCCTTTCACTTTCAGTCTGTAGTTAGTACTTTGTGTCTCTTAGTTAAGAATTTTTTGTGTACACCGAACTATATCAAAATATATCCAACAGAAATATTACTAAATTTTTCATGATGGCATGCTTCTATATCATTTTCTAAAAGGTTCAAAGTTTTGCCTTTCCCATTTAGAGTTATAATTCACCTGGAATTATTTTTTGTGTATGGAGTGACATATGAATCCAATTTCATTTTTTACATGTAAGTATACAGTTATCTCTCTTTATTAAAAAGGATCATTTCCTCTGTTCCACAATGCAATTTTTTTCATAAATCATGTACATATATCCACGGGTCTGTTTCTGAGCTTTTTACTTTATTCTGTCAGTCTCAGTGTCTACTCCTGCACACCACATGCCTTACTTAATATAGCTTTGTTGTAAGCTTTGGTATTTAGTGGAGCAGTCTTTCCCATTTTGTTCTTCAAGAGTTTTTTTGTTATTCTTGGTTTTTTGGACTTCTACATAAATTGTAGAATAAGATTGTCAAGTTAACAAACAGCTTTTTTGGGTGAATTCATTGACTGTATAAATTTATGTGGAAATAAATAATACCTTTACAATATTGAGTCTTCCAGTTGATGAACATGGTATGTCTCTCCATTTCTTCATTTACTTAGATCTTCATTACTTTCTCTCAGTTACAATTTATACTTTTATTTATAGCAGTCTTGCCTTTTTTCCCTAGATTAATTCTCAAGAATTTCATTTTTTATGTATTATCAATGGTATCATTTTTTAAATGTCACTTTCTAATTTTTTCTTGCTAGTGTAAATAAAGGCAATTGATTGTTAATATTGATCTTATGTTCAGTGACTTTGCTAAATTCATTTTTAAATTCTAATACCTTATCTATAAATTCTTTTGTATTTTGTAGGTACACAATTACATCATCTGAAGATAATGTTTTAAAAATCTGACATGATCAGCAAGAGATTTGAATAGGCCCTTCACAAAGAAAATATCCAAATGGCCAACAAACAGATGAAAAGATGCTAAACTTATTAATATTAAGGAGATGCAAATTAAAACTACAATGAGCTATCACTATGCAACACTGGAATGGATGAAATTAAAAAGATTGACAAAATCAAGGGTTGGCAAGAATGTGATACAACTGGAACTCTCGTACACTGATAATGAGAATGTAAATCGGTAAAACATTTAAGAAGTCTATTCAATATTATCTGCTAAATCTGAACATATGCATATTCTGTGACCCAATTACTTCATTCTAAACATATATCCAACAAAAATATGTACCAATGTGAAGCGAAAGATACAAACAAGGGTTTTCTCAGCAGCATTAATTATAATGGCCAAAATTATTTTTATAAAACCAACAAATGTTCATCAGTGGTAGAAAGGATAAATCACTGTGGCATACTTCTGAATAGAATAGAATAGTTTATTAATGCAAATTAACAAACTATAACTGCAGACAACAACATAAATGAATCTTACAGACATTCTATTCAGGGGAAAAAGCCATTTATACAAAGTTCAAAAGCAAGCAGAATGGATGCCTAGTAGTGGGATTACTGGATAAAATGGTATTTCTATTTTTAGTTCTTCAAGATATCTCCAAATTTCCACAGGGGTTGTACTAATTTGCAGTCCCACCAGCAGTGTGAGAGTGTTCCTATCTCTCCACAATAAAGACATTCTGTATTAAAGACATCTGCACTAGAATATTTATGGCAGCACAACTCACAATTGCAAAGATGTGGAAACAATCCAAATGCCCATCAATACATGAGTGGATTAATGAAATGTGGTATATGTACACCATGGAATATTACTCAACCACAAAAAACAATGCTGAACTAGCATCTCTTATATTATCTTGGATAGAACTGGATCCCATCCTTCAAAGTAAAGTATCACAAGAATGGAAAAATAAGCACCACATGTACTGGCCATCAAATTGGTACTAACTGATCAATACTAAGGTGCTCACATGGTAGTAGTATTCATTGGGTGCTGGACAGGTGGAAGGGAGTTGGTGGGGGTGGGTTAACTCACAATTAACGGGTGTGGAGTGCACTGTATGGGGGAAGGGCATGCTTGTAGTCTGGCTTGGGTGAGGCAAAGGCATTATATGTAACCAGTGTTTGTACCCCCATAATATTCTGAAATTTAAAAAAAAAGCAGAATAAAGGGTGTTAAAAGGCTGTACAATAGTAATGTCAGAGGAATAAAGTAGTGATGGGAAAGAAGAGGGAATATCGGTTGGGAGGTGCTACAGTCTGAATGTTTGTGTCCCCCCAAAATTCACATGTTGAAGCCTAATCCTCAATGCAATAGTACTAAGAGATGGGACCTTCAGGAGGTGATTAAGTAATGAGGGAAGAGCCGTAACAAATTGGATTGGTGCCTTATAAAAGAGGCCTGAGGGAGCTCATTCCCCTTTACCATATGAAAATTCAATGAGAAGGTGCTGTCTATGAAGCAGAGAGCAAGCCCTCACCAGACACTGAATCCACTGGCACCTTGGTCTTGGATTTCCCAGTCTCCAGAGCTGTAGAAATAAACGTTTGTTGTTTATAAGCTGCCCAGTCTATGGTGTTTTGTTATAGCAGCCGTAAGAGACTAAGACAAAAAGAGACAAGAGGGAGGTTTCTGTTGTGTTGACAATGTTTATCTCTTCACCTAGTTTGTGGTTACAAAGAAGTACAGAAGTTCTTATTTTATAATAATTCATTGAGTTGTATACTTAAGATTTGTACATAATTTTCTATGTATATTATCTTTTATTAAACCTTTTTAAAAGGAGGAATGGGGAATTCCCCCCTTTATATATCAAAATACTCTCTTATTAAAGACTTTGCTGGCCTTCCAAGATATTTCTGAGAGATTATTTTTGGCTTCATTTCTGTTCTGCCACTGCTTATGGACTTCTCAATAACTCTTCATCTTGTCTAACTTATTCTTTGATAGGGACACTTGAAAAACAATTGAAGAGATGAGGAGGGGGGAAGACAACTAAAATTTGTGTTTTTAGGTAAATATATAATTTAGCTAAATTATATATTATATAATATATGTAATTATATTGAAAAAGAGAAGGACAAATTGCTTTCTGTCTGTAAAATTTATAGGAAAGCAGTTCTAAATTAAAATGATGATTTCAAATGACTAGAAATGCCTTTCAAGTTTTACTTTCTAAATGTCACTCTGTCTCTCTGAAAAACCTCATTAACCACAAGAAACTGATACAGGGACCGGAAGTAGTTGTTTGTACACCAGAAAGTTGGTAGGAGAGAGGATGTGTGCAAGCACAATGTCCACGGAAGTGTGAAGTGAAAAATGGCTTCAAATAACAAAGGGAAAAATGACGGGAAAGGGCTGGGGCATCAATCCCTGCAATGCAGAACTACATTAGGCTGATTTAAGAAGTAGGTCTCCCTGGTAGACAGAAGGTTAAATGAATTTTCCTGGTTATTGTGATAAAACTCTAATAAAATAAGGGAAATTAAGCTAAAATTAAAAATATCTTACAAAGGAAGGAACTTTAACCCATCCATAGGTGAACATCTGTGTGATTAATAGATACTTGGGAGAAGGGGTAGAGAAGAAACTTCATAAAGACAACTGGAAGCAAAGTATTAGGAAGCACCTCATGAACACAATAGCTGGATGTAGGAAGAAAAAACAGTGAAGAAAGCAGAAAAACGAATTCCATTTTTCTTATTCTGCATCCATCCCCTTTGTTCCATTTCCATAGCTACAGCCTTTATTTTCACCCTCCACAGCCATGAGAGCTTCTGGGCAGAAATTTTCCCTACCTCTCCCTGTTCCAGTCACTTCCAACATTTCTGCCTATTGTTCTGCCCAGGGCAAAACCCCAGTCTCTTCTCTGCCCTCTTGAATTAAGTGCAAATGCTACACTCTGGATTTCAAGACTCCCCACAGTACAACCCAAGCTGATTTTTCCACCTTTAGTCTCCTTACTTCCCAACACACTATCGACAATTGAAGCTTTCTGTGTTTGCTCCTGCAAACTTGTTCACTCTCCTGGCTCTGTTAGTGCTGGTGCCCTGGTCTGGATCTCTGCTTTCTGTCATGGTAGCCATTAGCCACATGTGCCTGGTGAGCACTTGATACATGACTCGTCCAAATTGAGCTCTACTATGAGTGTAAAAATATGCATCGTATTTTGCAGACTTTGTATAAAAAATTTAACTATCTCATCAATAAGTTTATATTGGTTACATGTTGAAATTATAGTATTTTGTATACATGCTAAATAAAATTTACTGTTAAAATTAACCTGTTACTTTTCATTTTTTTAATGTGGCTACTAGAACATTTAAAATTGTGTATTTCTATTGGACAGTGCCAATCTTGAATGCTGTCCACCATGTCACCTCACCATAGCCACCTCTATCTGTGGCGATCACTCCACTTCTTTAGGCACACTGCCTGTAGAATGACTACCCCCTAATCTTCCCTGCCAGATGTAATTTCCTTTTCCTTTTAAATTTGTCATCACCATCATGGTTGGCACCGTGAACCTATCTGAAGGTATCGGCCGTGGTCTACTTAGTATTCTAACTGTGGTATATAGGAAAGAGCACAAGTGTGAATGCAATCCACCCATCTTATTAGCTGTGTGTCTTGGGCACATTATTTAGCTTCTTTGAGCCTCAGTCTTCCCCTCTGTAAAACAGGAATGATAATAACCCATCTCAAATATTTACTATGAGGATTATTCAGAGAATGGTAAGCGCTCAATAAATAGTAGCTAATACTACTGCTACTTCTGCCACCATAGTTGTTTTTATTCCATCAGATTGTTAGGGCCACTGGATGCAGGCGGGGTAAGGAGACCCTCGGCCCTCTGTTGCACTTGGGGAGGTCAACTCTATACAAGCTTACAAGCCATCCTGGAGGTGTAGGCCCCCACGATTCCTTGGACAGTCTCCCCTCCTCTGAGTAGCATAGGCCATCTCGAGGTTGACAGACCTCTGCAGCTCCTTGCATTGGCTTCTGTGCTGTCAGCCATGGGATGATCCCAGGCTAATCCAAGGATGCTTTTTAAAAAGAAGAAACCCCGAGGAATTTTTCAGTCACTGACTTAACTAGATATTTATGAGTGGGACAGCTGAGAGATGACTTTGCTTTTTCTAAAACTCATTGTTTCAGAAACTCATTGTTTCCAGAACCCATGAGATAGCTAAGGTTCTGCTAGGAGCTGTCATGCAAAGGCCAAAAAGGCCAGAGAGAACAAAATCCACAGGAGAGGCAGAATAACCAGAAAGGTTGGGGCTTATTATTTATTTTACAGCATAGATTATTGTATTATGAAAGAATACTTGTTCACTGGAGGAAAATTAGAAAACTCAGAAAAAGGGAGAAAAAATTACTCTTTAAGTTTCACAAGCCAAATAAAACCACTATTAAAGTGTTGGTATACAGCCTTTCTTTAATTTTTCTCTACATATTTTCACATAGCTGTGCTGTATGTACAGTTTTATGTGCTACTTTTCAATGTAACTGGGTGTTTTTATTTTCTCACGACATGCTCATTACCTGTGAAAAAGTTTAGATGTGAATAAAACAAAGGTTAAAATTTAGTAACATTTATTAAACTGTCTCAAATAAAATGCACTAAATCGCAAAGGTAATGACCTAGTAGCTTAATAACCCTAACTCTCAGTTATCTTCTTATCATGAGGAAAAACCCACATACAAATAGTTCTAAAGGTACAAAGTAAACAGGGAAAGATTTTTCTTCCTTGCTGCATCCTTACCCCTGAACATTATTCCCTAGAGTAACTACTATTAACAGGTGAGTGATTGTACCCAGAGAAAAAAATCATATACATATATCAGCCTACTATGTATACCTTTTTATTAATTTATAAAACAAATAACAATACCACATCTCTTATGTGTATTGCTCTTTTCATTAAATATATCTGTGATATAGGTCCATAGCCCCTGATTTTTCTTTTTAATGGCTGAATAATGTTAAATGATACAAATAATAAATAATATAATAAAATGAAATAATATTTCATTTTTTCTATACCATCATATTACTTGATAGATGTTTGTCTTTTTTACTATGACAGTATTGCAATAAACATTTTTATATGTTATATGTATGTATATAATACACACACACTCTGCAGGGAGGTTATGGGTAAATTCCTAGCCATGGTATTGCAAGTTAAAGGGATAATTCCATTTCTTGAAATTTTATATTTTAAAATATAAGACCAATTTCCACATGGTCTTGGGTTTTCTCACAGCACGGCAAGCTCAGGACAGTCAGACCCTTATGGCCAAAGTCTTCAAGAGCAAAATTTCTAACAAGATAGAAGTTGTACATCATCTTTTCCGATCCAGCTTCAAAAATATGCAGCATCACTTCTACCACAGAAGTCAACTCAGATTCAAGAAGAGGAGTCATCGACCCCCACCTCTTGATGGGTAGGGTCAAAGTCACACTGTAAATTACCACATGGAATGGTAGAATTTGTTCAGGCTAATTAAAAAACAAAAACCACCTTTTCCACTCTCCAAAAAGTTTGAATAAATTTATACTTTCGTTGAGAGTATATTAGAATATACATTTCCCCATGCCCCTTGCAAATATGATTGGAGAAAAATGGTTATCTCGTTACTAGTTTAATCTACACTTTTAGATCAGATTTTTTTATATCTTTATTGATCCCTTACATTTCTTTTCTTGGTATCTGGCTATTTATAAACTTTTCTATTGGATTGTTATTAATTTTAGGAGCCTTTTGTAAGTGAAGAAAATTATGCCTTTCTTATTGTACATTATACATTTGTTTTTGATATTGCTCTTTCTTTTTGACTCTGTTTTTCACTATACTGAAACTTATAATTTATGTATAGTCATATTTATCAATATTTTCTATTATAGTTTCTGGGTTTTTTTATCTTGCTGAGAAAGATCTTCTGTACTCCAATATTATTTTTAATATAGCCTTTTTTTTCCAGGTTTTGGTCATTGACCTTATAATCTGTTCCATATATTATTATGATCATATAATATTAAACCATCCTCACTTTCCTGGAAATAACTCTCTTTGGTCAATATACTATTTCTTATGTACTGTTGGATTCTAGTCACTAATATTTTTTCCCAGATTGAGTCTTTTTTCCAGCGCCAGATTTTCCCAAAACTTCTTATTTCTTGTGACTATCTATTATTCAGCAAAATGTAAAATTTTTCCTTTTATTTCTAATTGTTCTCTGCATATATTACTTCATTTCTGAATTTTTCTAATTCCAATTTAGGTTGTTTTTTATAGTTTCTTAATGTTTTTCAACTCCTTTGATAACAGTATATTACAATTTTGATCCATTTTGTATTCATGTATTCCTGGGCTATTTTCATTATTTGTAGAGATATTCTACTCTCTATTCTCTGTTTTCTAATAATAACTTTGTATGAGATTTCCTCTCAATACTTTCTGTTGCTGGGATTTTAAGGAACTTATTTTTTTTGAACTAGAAGTAGTTGAGGGTGGTTTTTCTAACTTCACAGAGCTCCCTCTTCTGTTGCTTTTGTGAAGCAAAAACATAGCAGCTTTGGGACTTCTTGATAAGGGCCATTCTCACTGGAGTTAGGTGACATCTCATTGTAGTTTTGATTTGCATTTCCTAATGATTAGCGATGTTGAGCACTTTTTTATATGTTTGCTGGCCATTAGTCTGTCTTCTTTGGAAAAGTTTCTGTTCATGTACTTTGCCCATTTATTGATGGAGTTGTTTGATTTTTTTCTTGTTGATTGTCTTAAGTTCTATATAGATTCACGTTATTAGCCCTTTATTGGCTGTGTAGAAAGCAAATATTTTCTCTCATTCTGTAGGTTGTCTATTCACTCTAATGATAGTTTCCCTGGCTGTGCAGAAACTTTTTAATTTGATCAGGTCCCATTTGTTTATTTTTGTTGCTGCTGTGATTGCTTTGGGGCTCTTCTTCATAAATTCTTTGCCTATGCAGATGTCTAAAAGACTCTTTCTGACATTTTCTTCCAGAATTCTTAGGTTTAAGTCTGTTATCCATTGTGAGTTGCATGGATGTGGAGAAATTGGAACACTCTTACACTGCTGGTGGGACTGCAAATTAATACAACCCCTGTGGAAAGTAATTTGGAGATAACTCAAAGAGCTAAAAATAGAATACTGTTTGATCCAGCAATCCCACTACTAGGCATCTAGCCAAAGGAAAAAAAGACATTCTATAATAAAGACATCCGCACTCAAATGTTTATAGCAGCACAATTTACAATTGCAAAGATGTGGAAACAACCCAAATGCCCAACAATACATGAGTAGATTAATAAAATGTGGTATATGTATACCATGGAATACTACTCCACTACAAAAAACAATGGTGATCTAGCACCTCTTATATTATCCTGGATAGAGATTGAGCCCATCCTTCGAAGCGAGGTATCAAAAGGATGGAAAAACATGCATCACATGTATTCGCCATCAAATTACCAACACTAAGGTGTTCAGGTGGTAGTAATACTCATTGGGAGCTGGTCAGGTGGGGGCTGGGGAGATTAACCCAAAACTAATGGAAGCGGAACACACTGTATGGGAGAGAGACACACTTGTAGCCCTGGCTTGGGTGGGGTAAATGCATTACATGTAACCAAAATGTTTGTACCCCCTTAATCTTCTGAATAATAATAATAATAAAACATAGCAGCTTGCTTTCTGAGTTGTTCACCTGCACTCTGGTTGGAGTCTTCTCTTTTCTTGTCTCTGTTGTTTCTATCCTGCTCAAATGCGATTCCACTTGTATCAGTTTCTCATCAGTGTAGGGCCCTATCCCAAAAGGGAGCTATGGCTGATTGGTTTGAAACTTTCTCATACCCTCGACTATTTCATTGCCTTTCAGAACTTTCCAAGACCCTCTCACATTCGTCTACTATTGCACTGACCAAAACCTCTTCCAGTTTTACCTGCTATTCTCTGATTGTCTTTTCAGTAAATAAAAGCATCCCTCAGTATCCAATAGGATTAGTTCCAGGACCCTCTCTCCCACCAAGACACTAAAATCAGAGAATGTTCAAGACCCATATATAAAATGATATAGTATTTGCATATAACCTACACACATTCTTGTATACTTTAAATCATCTCTGGATCACTTATAAAATTTAATACATGTACATGCTGTGTAAACAGTTGTATGACTGTATTTTTAAATTTTATATTATTTTTTATTGTTGTATTATTATTTTTTATTGTTTGGGTTTTTGTAAAAATATTTTCAATCTGCGGTTGGTTGAATCTGTGGGTGCAGAACCTACAGATGTGGAGGAGCAATTGTATCTCTTGGTTGTATTGAGGCTCTTGGGTTCTCAGGCCATTTGCTTTCTTCCAAGTCTTTTTCTCTGCCTTATCAATTCACTGAAACTTTACAAAACATTAGAGATCCTCACAATTTGTATATTTTTTCACTAATATATACACATATATAACATAAAATAGGAGCTTAAATAAAAAGAGTTTTAGAAACTACTAAAAATTTAAATGACATAGGAAAACTGAAAGGGGGAACTGAAAGTGGGAAATTCCTCTGAAATAGAAAGGACCATCTCATATAAATAGGCCATCCCCATGGAGGAAGGACATTCACACTGCCTGCTTCTGAAGACTGCTCCGGCAGGGGCACAGGTTGTAGGCAACACCATTGCCGTTTTCATCATGACCAACATGTACATCCTCCAGATCACTCTCCTGTTGTGCTTCTCCACTACGGCTCTCTCTGGGAACTACGACTTGCTTCGATTCCGACAAAGAAGCAGCAGTTTTGAGTGTCAGAAGCTCCTGCGGCAATTGAATGGAAGGCCTGAACATTGCCTCCAGGACAGGATGGACTTTGAGGCCCCTGAGGAGATCACGCAGCCACAGCAGCTCCAGAAGGAGGACGCTGCACTGTTCATCTATGAGATGGTCCAGAACATCTTTGGTATTTTCAGAAGAGATGTCTCTAGCACTGGCTGGAATGAGACCATTGTTGAGGACCTCCTTGCTAAATTCTATCAGCAGATGGACCGTCTGGAGACAATCCTGGCAGAAAAACTGGAGGAGGAAAACTTCACCAGGGGAAAAATCAGGAACATCCTGCACCTGAAGAGCTACTACTTCAGGATCATGCAGTACCTGAAGGCCAAGGAGTACAGCAGCTGTGCCTGGACAATTGTCCGAGTGGAAATCCTCAGGAACTTTTTATTCATTAACAGACTTACAGCTTACCTGCAAAACTGAAGATCTCTTAGCCTGTGACTCTGGGACTGTACAGTAATTTCAAACATTCTTCAACTAGCAGAGACTCTTTAAGTGACTGACAACTAATGCACTGCTTTTGAAAGGATAATAGAAGACTTTAAAATTTTTACTAATTTATGAATTATTTTATTCTTTATTTGAAATTTTATTTTGGAAAATAAATTATTTTTGATATAAAAGTCAACATGGCAGTTTTAATTTTAATTTGATTTATATAACCACCCATATTAAAATTGCTGAGCACCTATTGGGTGTTCTTTATAAAATGTGCCTGCCGAAGTAGTAGAAGTAGTAGAGTTCCTGACTCCTGCCTTTGAGGAATGTAAAATCCAAGGAAGCTCCATGGAATATACAAGGTAATAGACAATAAGGGGACCTGAACCTTATAGGGGAATAAATGCTCCACAAGATTGAAAGGGAAGAGGCAAGCGGGAAGCTGTGGAGCTAGAACCTAGGCTGCCCACTTCTCCTACTTGGTGATCCAGGTTTTCTGGCTGTAAGTTAGAATCTGGCTGGCCGCCAGGGTTGCCAGAGGAATATGTCAGCTCTTGTGTTCATCCTAAGCCCTCCCCTGTTATTTGAGGGGGTACTCTGCTCCCAGAAGGATTTAAAAATATTTGTGTGCCCCTTCAAGCTTTAGGCACTTCCATGACACTATTCAGTAGCAATTCCTTTATTGTGCTTTTCATGGGATAGACAAGATGTGTGGGTCTCTTAGGGGAGCTGAGGATCTCTGTCTGCTGCCAGCACTACAGGCACCGGAGGAAGAGGAACCGTTTTCATACCCTTGCTATCAGGTTAACTTTCTCCCCAGTTTTCAAAAAAACCACGTCTGCTTGTAGTCCCCCCTACCTTGTTCATATTCCAGGAATATCCTTATTTGGTTTTCCTGCTGCTCTGCATCTCTGAGGCCACAAACTTCCTAAAGCCAAATCCAAGACAGGTGCAGCAGTTTAAGCCCAGATTTTAAGTCCAGCAAAAAGCTAGAGAGCATGGGAGAAAGGGAGATTCAGGTGGCATAAGCAGGGAACTAATTTTTTCCAGGGCTTACACTGGGAAAAGTCATGCTTTCCTAGGAGTTCTTTGGTCATCTGGCCAGCACATGCCAACTGGTTAGGTTTTTGTCTTGGTAGTGAACCTCTTGGGAACTTCGGTTATTATGGCTATTACTGTCATTAGCAGCTGCCATTTACTGAGAAATTCTAGAGAAACAGGCACTGTGCTGAGCTCCTATGTAGATAATTGGATTTAATCCTCTTCACAAACGCCCTCAGGTAGGCACAATTACATTATGGCCATTTCACAAGAGAGGAAACTAAATCTCAAATTCAGTTACTGCCCCAAGGTGGCATAGCGACCTCATTTACCCCACAGTATGTGGAAGTTTCAGAAAGAAGCACAAGGGGAAGAATCAAAAAAGTCTTTATTTGTATCTAGGCATTTTCTCCTAGATCATTACAGAAATCTGAGTTCCTTTTAAAGGAGTCAGCCTTCGGGAGAAGAAATCCATCTGTAGAGCATTCCAGAGAAGCTACTTTTGTGTAGACAATGAACTTAGGGCTCCCTGTTCCGGCTCAAGATGGGTAACACATCTCCGTACAGCCAAGAAGTGCCACCCTGGTGGGCCCGCTGCCATTGACTCCAGCCAGTCAAGTGCCCCGTAAAACAACCAAGCTTCCTCTTCCCTCAGCTTCCCACCTCAGCTCTGCCAAAAGCCCTTCTGCAGCTGGGCTCCCTTTTGTCTGGAGTCAAGGACAAGATCACGTAGAAACACAGAGTCCGGGCAGTGTCTAGAGCAGCCAAGAGGATGCTAAAGAAGACTCTCAGCAATGAGCCCCTACTGTGCACTGCCTTCTCTGGCTGAACTGCTCAACTGACCCCGAAACTGGCAAGTTCCTGGAAAGACCTCCTCTCTGCCTGTGTGCTAGAGCTAGAAGGGGCAGAGAGAGGCTTCCTTTGCAAAATTGCAAATACTGTGTCACAGCTGAGCATGTCAGCCCACCCAGAATACCAAAAGTATAATATGTCCATCGCCAGTAGAGGATAAATAACAATTAAAATTCATTCCAATAAAAAAGAAGGAGACTAGCCCAAAGGTGTATATTTGCATATGCTGAACAGATGACTATGTTTAAAGGGTAAGGTAAAATAACAATATAATTTCAGCTGGCACCAGAATACCTCATAAGGAGAACATTCTTTGTTTAGAAAAATATCTAATGAGCCTCTTGAGATAGAAGGTGAGATCTGGAGGTTATGGGTATAGCAATGCAAAAGATAGTGAAACACCTATAACATGTCTGTGTGTATCAGCTGGTTTCTGAGTAGAAAAGAGAAAGAAATCCCCCCAAAGGCCTGGAGCTGTGATGCTCCCTGGAACCAGGCAGACAGTGAAAATCTCTTGATGGAAATGAACAAAGAATTTTTCAGAACAGGGTGTCTCACATACAACTTGAAATTGTATGCACTGATGTGTTGAACTCTTTCTACTATCTTCTCCAAAACTTCAGTAATGATTGCTACCCACAAAACGTGCTTGTGTGTAGAATTTCTGTGCATCAATCATAGAAGGTGTCCAGGTCTGTGTTTGAAACAGTACGGAGAAACAAGCATGGGTGGCCCATACCATCACAAATTAACCAAATTAGTGGGACAGAAGGCAAAACTATGACCTCAGAACCACCTTCCCCCTTCCCACACCATGCCTTAGGAATCTGAGGATCTTACCAAGCACACTGTGCTTCCACAGACCTGGATCAGAAGATGCACCATCTTATCTAGCTCTTGAGCAATAAGAAGGCCCTAGTAAACATTTGAGTTACATATAAATATCTAAGTGTGTCCTAAACACATGAACATGCAGGCACGGGGTACTATCAGTACACATCTGTGTAAAGTCTTTTTTGCAGTTAACAAAGCTGATGTTTAGGCACTGTAGGTGACATTGCACACTTCCAGGTACTTGGATTACATCTGGTCAGGGACTTGTTCATAAAATACTCTTAAGAAAATGTAAAGAACATACTGTAGACTGTGAGAAAATATTTGCAAATCACATCTGAAAATTCAATAATAAGAAAACAAACAACCCAATAAAAATGGTTGATATATTAGAACAGACGCTTTACCAAAAAAGATGTACAAATAGCACATAAGAACATAGAGCTAGTAAAGCCTCCTTTGAGGATTTTTGGTGGTTTAGTGTAGGGGCTGGGCCTAGAAGAAAGGATGGATGGATGGATGGATGGATGGATGGATGGAAAGAACGTGAGCAGGGTGAATGAAGGGTCAGGCGAAAACACCTGCCCGAAGCTGCTCGTTTGCTCTGTGCAAAGGTCAGCTGAAAACGGCTGACCTGTATGGAAGTTGTTAAAGAAATTAGCAAAGAGTCCTGAGCCTTTGCACGTGTCCTTGGAAATAAATATGGGGAGGAACTTGGCTGGGGAGGCCATTTTCTCCTTCAGACTTTGGTTTCTACTCCTCTGTCTAAACACTATGTGTTTCCAGTGTTTCATTCCTTTGCTACTGAGCTCAGGAGTGAAAAGCAGCAGCTACAGTTTAAGGTCAGATAATGAATGTGAAATGGTTTGATTACAGAGGAACGCTTCCCACCATGGCCCTTTCTGAGGAAAGTCCACCAGCCCTCTTGGCCGAGCTCTATGTGATGCATGTGAGGTCTGCCCCGCAGAGATGGTAGGGTCCTGATCATTATGGAGGTTTGTCTTGGCTGGCCTGGCTGTGAGACATACAGAGAGAGCCAGCAGTTGTAGGCAAGTCAGAGGTGAATGGCACTCAGAACCAGACCTTGCCAATTGCAGGTATTTTTTCCAAATCTGTTGCACTGATGGTTGTTGTGCCTAAAAATGGACTATTTTATGGGTCCTTTTGTTCTCAATGTTAATTATTGCTTTTAAAATGCCAGTTTAATTGTCTAAAATGTGCTAGAATCGTTTAAAACAACCCCCAATTTATATTCTACTAACTTAGTAGGATCAAGTTAATCACTTAACATGTTCATTGACTTGGTGGAGAGTACAGGCAGTCCCTGGGTTATGGACAACCTGACTTACGGTGTTCCGTACTTACAAATGGGCTCCTGAGGTTCCCAATAAGGATAATTTATAATTAAATTAACAATTTGGAACTAGTTGCTTCCACACATGTAAACAAACCTGCATGGTATAAGCCGTTTGTTGGAGCAGCATCTTTATGCTGGCAGCTGGTCTCATAGATAGACAGCGAAGCAACTGATAGAAACACAAGAACACAAAGAATCAGAAGATCCAAAGCCAAAAAAGTTGATGACAAAAGAATTAGCTGAAGCCTTTCGTCTCATTGGAACAGGATTTGCTAAGCTTGGGGAGCAAGATCCTAACATTGAGCGGTTTTACAAAGGTTTACCGCATGGTTGGTGAGAACACCAGCTGCTACAAGGCCATTTATGAGGAAAAAAAGAAAAAAGCTTTGCAAACAATCCTAAATACCTTTCTTAAGAACTGGATTTCAGTGGTGAGCTCCCCTCCTCCAGCGACAGAATCAAATCCTGATTCTCCAGCACCATCTCCATCACCACCTTCCGATTAATGGATTAATGTCAGCTACCTTCTTGCCTCAAAAGTTCCCCTTCCAGTAAGCAAGACATTGATGCAACATTATAGGTGAGTGCTAACCTCTAAAATTCTTTTGTGAAATTTCTCCTATCTTCTACCTAAAGTTTTTGTATGAGTTTGTTTTTATGTTGTATGTTTGAATTAAAAGAAAGCACGATAGTTTCTGTAATTTATTATTATAGTACAGGTGTATTATTATTACAATATTACACTGTATTATTATTACCACATAAGCCAATATAGTGTTGTTGTTGTTATATTATTATTATTACAGTATATGCACTATTTATCAGGAATCTGAGTTACATACAAATCCTATCTAAAAAAACATTCTCAGGAACATATCTTGTCTGTAACTAGGACCACCTGTACTCCAGAAACAAATAGTTATCACCAAATCAGCAAATTCTGTTTCAACTCACATTCTATTTTGAAATTCCTGCTTTGCTTTATAATTCCCCATGTAGGGTATTCTTAGAAAACAGAAAATGCATTATTTAAATTATGTCTCCCAACAATTAGCCTAGGAATTTAAAAAATGGAGTCCGCTTCAAAAGACCCTTTTAAGAAAGTAAAAAGACAGGCCAGGCGCAGTGGCTCACTCCTGTAATCCTAGCACTCTGGGAGGCCAAGGCAGGCAAATTGCTCCAGGTCAGGAGTTCGAAACCAGCCTGAGCAAGAGCAAGACCCCCGTCTACTAAAAGTAGAAATTAATTTCTACTAAAAGTAGAAATTAAATTTTCTACTAAAAGTAGAAATTAATTGGCCAACTAAAAAAAAAATAATTATATATATATATATATATATAAATTAGCCGGGCATGGTGGCACATGCCTATAATCCCAGCTACTCGGGAGGCTGAGGCAGAAGGATTGCTTGAGCCCAGGAGTTTGAGGTTGCTGTGAGCTAGGCTGATGCCAAGGCACTCTAGCCCGGGCAACAGAGTGAGACTCTGTCTCAAAAAAAAAAAAAGAAAGTGAAAAGACATATCATAGACTGAGAGAGTATATTTGCAAATCTTATATCTGGTAAAGGAGTTGTATCAATACATAGAGAACTCTCAGAACTCAAGGATAAGAAATCAAATAACTGAATAAAAGATAGATAAAACATTTTAACACCTATTTCCCCAAAGAAGGTACACAAATGTCAAATAGGATAGGAAAAGATGATCAACATCATTAGGCATTAGGGTAATGCAAACTAAACCACAATGAGACATCATTATGCACATCTTAGAGTGGCTAAAGTTAAAGATTCACCATATGAAGCATTGGCAAGGTGGTAGAGCAACTGGAACTGGGGAGTCACAATTGTAGATCAAATGGAACTCTCAAACAATGGTACAAATGGTTTAGAAAACTATTTTGCAGTTTCCTAAAAAGGTAAACATACCTGCCATATGACTCAACCAGTTGACTCCCTGGTATTTACCCAAGAGAAAAGAAAGCTTGTATATGGATGTTTATAAGGAGCTTTTTTTTAATTTCAAAATATTATGGGGGTATAAGTGTTTTTGGTTACATGGACGCTATAAGTGTGCCCATCACCCAGATAGTGTTCATTGTACCCATTAGGTAGGTTTTCACCCCTCCCCTCCTCCCCCTGCCCTCTGCTTTATTTTCACTGAGTTTTACTTCCCTCTGTGTACATGTGTGCTCATTGGTTACTTTCAATTTAATAGCGTTGTTTGTTTTTCCATTCCTTAGATACTTCACCCAGGATAGTGTTCTCCAGTTCCATCCAAATTGTTGCAAAAGGCACTAATTCATCCTTCTTATGGTTAAGTAATATTCCATGGTATACATATACCACATTTTGTTAATCCACTCATGAATTGATGGGCACTTGGATTGATTCCACATCTTTGCAATTGTGAACTGTGCTGCAATAAACATTCACATGCAGGTGTCTTTTTAATAAAAAGACTTCTTTTCCTTTGGGTAGATACCCAGTAGTGGGATTGCTAGGTTGAATGGTAGGTCTACTTTTAGTCCTTTGAGGAATCTCCATACTGTTTTCCATAGAAGTTGTACTGATTTACAGTCCCACTAACAGTGTGTAAGTATTTCTTCTCTCTGCATCCATGCCAGCATCTTTTGTTTTTGGAATTTTTAATAAAAGTCATTCTAACTGGGGTAAGGTGATATCTCATTGTAGTTTTAATTTGCAATTCCCTGATGATTAGTGATGCTGAGTATTTTTTCATATGTTTATTGGCCATTTTTCTATCTTTGAAAAGCTTCTGTTCATGTCTTTTACCCACATTTGTATGAGGTTGTTTGGGGTTTTTTCTTGCTGATTTGCTTAAGTCCTTTGTAGAATCTGGTTTTTAGCACTTTATTAGATGAATAGCTTGTGAATATTTTTTCCCATTTTGTAGGTTATCTATTTACTCTGTTGATTATTTCCTTAGCTGTGCAGAAGCTTTTTAATTTAATCAAGTATCATTTATTTATTTTTGTTGTTGCTATAATTGCCATTGGGATCTTAGTCATAAATTCTTTGCCTAGGCTGATATCTAGAACAGTTTTTCCTACATTTTCTTCTGGAATTATTGTTTCATGCCTTAAATTTAAGTCTTTTATCCATCTTTAATTAATTTTTGTGAATGATGAGAGATAGGGATCCTATTTCATTCTTCTGCATGTGGCTATCCAATTTTCCCTGTACCACTTGTTGAATAGGGTTTCTTTTCCCCAGCATATATTTTTGTTTGCTTTGTCAAAGATCAGTTGGCTGTATGTGGATGGTTTTATATCTGGGTTCACTGTTCTATTCCATTGCTCTATGCCTACATTTTTGTTACCAATACCTTGCTATTTTGATTACTATAGCCTTGTAGTTTGAAGTCTGGTAATGTGATGCCTCCAGATTTGTTCTTTTTGCTTAAGATTGCTTTGGCTATTCAGACTCTTTTCTGGAGCCAAACAAAGTTAGAATGATTTTTTCTAGATCTGAGAAATATGACATTGGTATTTTGATGGGGATTGTATTAAATCTGTAAATCACTTTGGGTAGTGTGGACATTTTCACAATATTTATCCTACCAATCCATGAGCATGATATGTTTTTCTGTTTGTGTCATCTGTGGTTTCTTTCCTCAGTGTATCATAGTTCTCTTTGTAGAGCTCTTTCACCTCCTTGGTAAAGTATATTTCTAGATATTTTATTTTCTTTGTAGCTATTGTGAATGGTATTGAGTCTTTGAGTTAACTCTCAGTTTGACTGTTATTGGTGCATAGGAAAGCTACTGTTTTATGTACAATGATTTTGTAACCTGAAACTTTGCTGAATTTATTTATCAATTTCAGGAGTCTCTTGGTAGATTATCTGGGGTTTTCTAGACACAAGATCATATCACCACAAAAAACAGTAGTTTGATCTCCTCTTTCGTGATATGGATGCCCTTTATTTCTTTCTCCTGCCTGATTGCTCTGCCTAGGACTCTCAATACTATGTTGAATAGGAAGCGGTGACCATGGGCACCCTTGTCTTGTTCCAGTTCTTAGTGGAAATGCTTTCAACTTTTCCCAATTCAGTAGGATGTTGGCTGTGGGTTTGTCATATGGCTTCTATAATTTTGAGATACATTCCTTCTATGCCTAGTTTGTTGAGGGCTTTTGTCATTAAAGGTGCTGAATTTTGTTGAATGCTTTTTCTGCATCTATTGAGATGATCATATGGTCTTTGTTTTTGCTTCTGTTTATGTGGTGAATCACATGTATTCATTTATGTATGTTGAACCATTTTGGCATCCTGGGATTACCCAAACTACTATATACATCCTTCCCATCAGCACATGGAATATTCTCCAAGGCTGATTATACCTTAGGCCACAAAACATGTCTCAACAAATTCAAAACATAGAAATGATGCCATGTATCATCTCAGACCACAGTGGAATAAAACTAGAAATCAACTCCAAGAGAAACAGTCAATTCTGCACAAAGTCATAGAAATTAAACAATATGCTATGAACAATTATTGGGTCAATAATGAAATTAAGATGGAAATCAAAAGATTCTTTGATTTGAACAACAAAGGGGACACAAGCTGTCAAAATCTATGGGATTCAGCAAAAGCAATCCTAAAGGGAAAATTCATAGCCTTAAATGCCTACATCAAAAAGATAGAAAGATCACAAATTAACAATTTAATGACATTATCTTTAGAACTGGAAAAGGAAGAACAAACCAAACCCAAAGCCAGCAGAAGAAAAGAAATAAATAAGTTCAGAGCCAAACTAAATGAAATGGAAAACAAAAAAAAATACAAAGAATCAATGAAGCAAGAAGTTACTTCTCTGAAAAGATAAATAAAATTGATAAGCCCCTTGCTAGATTAATCAGGAATAGAAAAGAAAGGACTTAGATAAGCTCAATCAGAAATGAAAAAGGAGATATTAGAACTGATCCCACAGAAATACAAAACATCATTCATGAGTACTATGAAAATCTCTATGCACATAAACTGGAAAAATAGAGGAAATGGACAATTTCCTGGAAGTACACAACCTCCCCAAGACTTAATCAGAAAGAAATAGAACTTCTGAACAGACCAATAATGAGAAGCAAGATTGAAGTTGTAGTAAAAAATCTTCCAACCAAAAAAATCCCAGGACCAGATAAGATAGATTCACAGCTGAATTTTCCAGACCTACCAAGAAGAGTTGGTACCCATACTGCAGAAATCATTCTGTAATAGCAAGAAGGGGGGAATCCTCCCCAACTCATTCTATGAAGCTGATATCACTTTGATGTTAAAGCCAAGAAAAGACACAACAAAAAACAAAACTAGAGACTAACCTCCCTTGTGAATACAGATGCAAAATCCTCAGTAAAATACTAACAAACCAAATTCAACAGTACATCAAAAAAATAATCCTCCATGATCATTTAAGGAGCTTTATTTACAATAGTCCAAAATTGGAAAAACCTCAAATGTCCATCACAAATGAATGAATAAAGAAAGTATAGTACATCCATAAAATGAAATGTTATTCAGCAATGAAAAGAAGTGAAACACAGCAACATGGAAGAATATCCAAATAATTATGCTGAGTATAAGAAGATAGACCATTAGAAAGTTCTATATTGTCCCATTTTATATAACATTCCAGAGAGGAAATTTATATTAATGGATATTTAGGTTGCTTACATCTTTTGACTATTGTGAATAATACTGCTATGAACACGGGTATACAAATATCTATTCAAACCCCAGCTTTCACTTCTTTGGGGTATATACCCAGAAGTGAAACTACTGGATTGTATGATAATTCTATGTTTAATTTTTTGAGGAATCATTAAAGCAACTATTTTTAAATTGTATCTTTATAATGGAGATATTTGCAATGATAGTATAATGCAGACACAACAATAGTTACATTTCTTAAGGACTTTCTACAAGGGATTCTGCTGAGACTGTTCTATATATCCTCCTGAGAACCCTATGAGGAAAGTATTGTTCTTTCCTTTTATTCATAATAAAACTGGGGTTCAAGTCCACAGTAGGTAATGAAGAGAGACATATTTGGAACCAGAAACCAAACTCTTCACTACTTGTAATCATCTACTACCACCCAAAATGTTATTTTTATCTGACTACATATCATGAATATTGTAATTTAGAGAAGGACCAAGAAGCTCTATTGCCTAGTGGCTCACACTGTGGCATTACAGGTCTTTGCCTCTGCACCAAATGCAGCACTAACCTCCAGTGGCTGGTGGGGACTTCTGCAGAAAGGGCTACTGTCCTCACTCAGCAGTTGGTCTCCCTTTCATCCCCATTCACACCCTTCTCAGACTCTCTTTCTCTCTTTCCCTCCCCACACCCAACCTTTCTCTGGGAAGAATAGTAGGAAATTCCCACTGTTCCCTCGCCAGACTCTACTGAGAATATTTTTTCTGAAGGTTGCTGTAAGCAACTGTCTGAATCATGAGTCATCATCTTCCCTGGCAAGGCTGCATTTCCTTCTCTCAACCACTATGATTTTATCCCCACACTAGCAAGAAGGCCCTGCGTGCAGTTTCCCTCTCAAGTCTGACACAAGCCGCTTTTGTCATCTCATAGGAATTTTAGAAACTAAAATGGCTTACAGTGTTTAATGGAAATATACAGCAAATTTCTCTTTCTCTTCACTTTTTAATTTCTTAGTTCATTTTCTTTTTTTGTGAAAACCTAGAGGTAAAACAAATAATGTTCAAAGCAGAAGATGATTTACCAATCCAGAAATGCATGAATTAAAAACCTATGAATTTAAAAGTACAAATATTTTTTTTTAGAAAGCAAAGTTTGCTATACTATAAGGGAAAAGGCACAGGGCATGAAGTAATACAAACCTGAGAGCTAATATAGGTTCTGCCACTTCTAACTGTATGATCTTGGGCAAGTTACATAAATTGGAAATAACCATACCCCAAACTCTTGAAGATTATTGTGAGAAATAAATGCAATAACAGGATGTATGACTTGGTCCAGCAAAGGGCATTGTGTATAGAAGATGCCCAATGTTTAACTTAACTAAAAGTGAATAAAAAGTATAGAAATTTCTTACACAAAAATAGATGGTCTTCTGGAGCACTCTTCTCTAAATCCCATACAAAAGGCAAGTTCTTAGTAACTAGATAGTTGATAACAATGTTGTTCTCGTAATGGGATCTAAATGAATGTCTTTTCTGTTACCCTCTTAGCGCAGCTGGCAGCGCATCAGTCTCATAAATGAATGTCATTTTTACCAAAGTCATATTTATAGATACTGGGAAGGCATGTTCAGCATCTATGATTACAAAATATAAACAAGACATTTCTAAAATTCCCATTTCAACATTTACATAGTGGGCCCTGAAAGGTTATTTAAGGAGCAAGACCAATTGTTGCACAAATATTTGAAATGTCAAGAAAAAAGAAGGGTAGGACACACAGCTTCAGGCTGTGGGGAACAGTGATCAGGAAGGAGAATCAGCCTTTGTTGATCTCCTATAATGTATTTGAACTGTGTTTGGTTCCTTAGATATTTCAGTGGACATCTCTTGCTGTCTTTCTGGCATCTAGGGCCAACACCTACAGCTGTGGAAGTCAGGGAATGACCAACTCTGGGAACAGGCATCTTACCCAGGCTGGACCACTAAGAACACTACCACCTCCATGGCTACCATGACTGGTCAGGAGTAGACACATGACCCCAAAAGAGCCCATGAGAGTGACAGGAAGAACACTTGCTGGAATGCTGGGGGAAAGGAGGAAGTGGCAGGTGCCTGGTCCAGTGTAAGCATGGAGCCAGGACAGCCACATCCAACTGTGTGGCTTGTACCCAGCACACCTCTAGATGGTGCCCTTCTGTGATAAGCCTGACATGGTGGAAGATATGCTTAAAGAATAAAGTCAACTCAGTTTAACAATAACCCATAACCCTTGGATCAACTTAAAGGACAGCAGATGGGAAAGACAGTCAAAGATACATTCCTGAAAATACTGTTTTAGCCATTCCTGAAGCCAGGTAAATTTCTAAAATGTTTCTGAGTCTTGAAATAGGGTTAAAGGGGACTGTAAAATAAACTAGAAATCTACCCACCTACTCACTAACATCTCTCACCTTTTGAAGTAATTCACCTGTATGCTCCTTCACCCTAAATTTTGCAAAGAGTGCTCCAGATAGATCTGCCCATTCTTAGAGGTATGCAAATCCCCCATGCCTGACTGGCCCCTTCCTTGCCCTTCCTATGTGACTAATTATGGTCAGCAATTTATGAAGCTGCCTACAACCTCACTAATGAGTGCTTTAAATTGGGGTTCAGCTGAATCTCTAGAGGAAGGTAACTAGGGCTTTAGAGTTAAACTGCCCTCACATTTCTATTTAAAAGGTGTGTCCTAGAGACACATAGTTTTGTCCTTCAATAAACATTTCCTGAGTGCACACTGAATACCAGACCCTGTGCTAAGCACTGGACTCACATAGACAAACAAGATATGGACATTCTTCTCAAGAAGTTCATTTTCAAGTGAAGAAAACTGATAAGTGTATAACTAAAGATGATAGCATGATGATAAATGTCATTCTAACACCATGAGCAATTTCCTATGGAAGCCCACATGAGAGTGTGATTTATTCTATCGCATGGGATTTGAGCAGCCTTCACAGAGGAGTTAATATTTAAACTTGAAGCAATAGTAGCATTTTAAAATAGAAGAGAGGTCATGTCAAAAAGGAGGAAAATCTAAACAGTCATGGAAACACATGGCCTGTTCAAGAAATGTCACAAAGTACAGTGCAACTAGACAATAGGTATTGGGTGAGAGTGGGAAGGAAATGAAGCTGAAATTCGAGTTGGGATAGACGCTGAGGGCCTAGAGAGCTGGGTTTTTAAGCTAAGGATTAGCAGAGTCAAACTCCTGCTTGAGACAGGAGCCTCTGGCCATAGCTGGAAGGGACAGTTGGAGCAGTGTGAGCCTAGGGGTGGAGAGGCTGCTGAGGGTCTGAGCAGGAGGGGTCAGTTTATAGACACATACTGTTGGAATTCAGTTCTTTGTAAACCTCTCAGCCTTAATATGCCCTTTTCTTTTCACGTTCACAACTTAACTCCACAAAGATGAATTTTTTAAAAGACTGAAATTACAAGTGGCAATCAGACCGAGAAGCAACAGCTGGTGTTGTGATGAACCACTTGCATAGCCACAGAACCTCTTCCCTAGTGGCAGGGTGTATTGGTTTCCCAGGGCTGCTGTAACAAAGTACTACACACTAGGTAGCTTAACACAATACAAACTTACTGTCTCATGGTTCTGGAAGCTACAAGGCCAAGATCAAAGTGTCTGCAGAGTTGATTCCCTCTGAGGGCTGTGAGGCAGAGTCTGCTCCGTGCTCCTCTCCCAGCTCCAGGTGTCTTGCTGGCAATCTTTGGGGTTCCTTGACTTCTGCTGCATGACCCTGATCTCTGCCTTTATCTTCAATGGTGCTTTCCTTGTATGTGCGTCTGTGTCCAAGTTTTCTTTTTTTGTAAGGACACCAGTCATATTGGACACCAGTCATACTCTATTCCAGTATGACCTCATCCTAACTTAATTGATTAAATCTGCAACAACCTTATTTCCAAATAAGGCCACATTCTGAGGTATTAGGATTAGAATGTCAACATATGACTTGGGAGGGTGTGGGAGAGACACAATTCAACCTATACACAAGGGAAGATGAAATGCCCCTTCCTCTTCTCCCCTAGGTATTACTTTGTGTGTTGGGGTGTGCAGAGCATGGGTATCAACTCTTTTGTAGAGTTTTGTCCTGACAGAAGATCTCTTCTTTCCACCCCGGCTTTCTCCAGCTGCAGCAGGAGGAAGCTGGGACACAGACTTCAACTTTCATTAAAATATGGCTATCAAGCCAAAATGAAAACCAAATGACTAAAATGCCATAGAGACATTATGTTAAGTGAAACAAACCAGGGACAGAAAGACAAATACCACATGATCTCATTTATATGTGGAATCTGAAAAAGTTGATCTCATAGAAATAGAGAGTAGAATGTGGTTTCCAGAATCTGGGACAGTTGGGAAGGGGGTTGGTGAGGATGGTTGGAGAGACGTAGGTCAAAAGATACAAAATTACAGTTAGATAGGGGGAATAAGTTCAAGAGATATATTGTACAGCATGGTGACTATAGTTAATATGATACATTGTATTCTTGAAAAATGCTAAGAGAGTGGATATCAAGGGTTCTCACCACAAAAATAAGAGCTATGTGAGATAATGCATTTGTTAATTAGCTAGATCTAACCATTTCATAATGTTTATATACTTCAAAACATCATGTTGTATATGATAAATACATATATCTGTAAAATTAAAAAATAAATATATAAAATTACATAGACTATTTGGAATATTTAGAATAATTATTTAGAAATTTCTTCAAAGGCTATTTAGAATAATTCCTTATATTTACTATAAACTTTATAAATACTTTAAAACACCATATATTTGAGGAATTGGCTTTATACCAACTAGCTTCTGTTGGGCACATGTGGATCTTTGCATCTACTGAGGAAGGATGGTTCATATGTAGGGAAAGCAGGAACATTCTGTATTAGCTTCTTTCTCTTCAGGCTGCAAATTGGTCTCCCTTATACCCCAACATAGTTTTGAATCCCAAGGCTTAATTTTTTACTGTTAAATTACTTCCCTGAAATAGCAAATGTGGTCTGCATGAGAGATTCATCTTCTATTTTCCTAAATTTCTTATTTCTTATGGCCTAATTGGATATATTAAGCCAAGAGTACTCAACCTCTCTGGGCTACATTATAATACTTTCTGTAAGGACTGACAAAGACGGGTTCTTTCTCAAATTGCTTTATTCCAAAACCTGGGTTTCACCCCAGGCTCTTGTTGGCTTGGGATATATGTGTGAAAAAGGAGGTGGGGGAGGTACACAAACCATGTTGCATCTACTACCTGTGTAGGACTTGCTTAGCACAATGCCTGGAATATAGTAAGTACTCAGAAATGGTAGCTTTTTTTCTCTTTTCAAGCAACTGTTATCTACTATTCTCTTGCTGAAATATAGGTGACTCTGTTACAAAGCCCACCCATCTCTATCCAACATAAAATTTCACAAAATCTGTACAAAATCCCTGATAGCTCAATTATTCTCTTCTATGTAGTTAAAAAACAACAATGTGGTCAGGTCATTGACCAGTCAATAGGATACAACCTAGCACAAAGCCCATGGGTATCTCAAATATATTCATAGACTGAGAAAATGGCCTAGTTTCTTCTACCTCTGCGTCCAATAAACTTTCTGTCTTTCATTGCACAGTTTCACAGACATTGTTGCCTAAACTCAGCCTTACGCTGGAAATCTCGTTAGTTGTATACTTCTAGGCTGACTTCACTCTCTATCTCCTGGTATGCCAGACATATAAACACCAAGATGAAAAAGATGACAGGGACAATATTCTGTCTTTAGATGTCTTATCACATGGAGTTGTTACTAGTCCCTAACGAGCCCCTGTCCCCTTTTCAATCTTTGCTTCTCTATCTGATCATTACTTGGGAATATAAAAACACAGGCAACCCATTGGCTGAGTAATTGGGGACACTCAGGGCCAAAAACCTTCTACAGGTTCTGAGCAAGGACGGTGGGCTGTCAAGCTGTGATAACTCCCAAGGAGACATCATCCACTCATCAGCAATAATTTTTTTACCAATAGTCTCAATAGTCTCCTGATTTTTTCTTTTCTCTCTCCCTCTTCCCTCCCTCTCTCTCAATTTGATAGAAGTGATAAATGGAAATAACCCAAAGAAAAAATAGTTGGGGCCTGAAGCAGTGGAAGAACAATTTACAATTCTGATATTTTGACCTTAATGAACTGCTCTCTTTGATCAACTAGAAGACTGTCCCACGGAACCCATTGTTGATGGCACCTTGCTGTGATAGCAAGTGGTTGCCTACCTAGTTGTGTGTGAAACACAGTTTGCCTCCAGTAGAGAATGGCCCATCAGTGATCTCACTGAACCAAAGTAGAAAGAAAGAAATTTTATAGATTTTTTTCCCAGGTCTAATCACTTAGTAATAAGGTTTGCAGGTGTTCTAAAACAATGATCTTCAACTAGCTGCATTATTATTTTCCTCCTGGCCAAAAAACTAACCCAGGAGCACATCACCTAGTCATGGTGCCCTCTGCATGGATCTTATCTTTCTCAATACAGCATTTGAATTTCAAAAAATAGACTTGTCAAAATGCTGATTAGACATTTTGTGTTCAGATATCTGAGCGCTAAAAACTTGAGTAAGTTGCTTTAAGTGGTGGGGTAAATAGCAGACGCAAGATTCCAAGATATGCAAAACTTTAATTGGCGTGGGTAATGGTACTATTCAGTAACTGTTTTCATTTATTAAGAGAAGGGACTGTATTTAGGACACATTCATCTGAGTGACAATTCAGAAATTCTTAATTTTCTGTGTATTTGTTTACACACTATTCATTCTACACATGTGAACTAGACAGCTTATTGCATATAAGACATTAGAGACACAAGGCATATCCTCAGGGAGCTTGGTCTTGTTGGAGAAGATGAGCAGTTACAAGGCAAGATAAGTGCATTCACGGAAGTATGAGAACTGCAGAAGTACAGGGAATGGAGACAAGCCTTTCTTGACACCCACGACTGGGTTCTCTAGCTGAGGGAGCAGACACTCAATCACAAAGGCCAACCTGGTTTGACCATAGCAATAAGGCTACCTTCTCTACCATAGCCTGCTCAGGCCTTCATCACTCCCACCCACTAATCCACAAGCTCTCAAAGAACAGAAGAGGATTTCAAGAGCCACCTTCAGGACCCTTTCAACTGAAAGTGATAGAAACTCAATTCCAACCACGTTGAGTAATAATGGGATTTATTAGAAGGATGGAATTGCTCATAGCATCTCAGCAATTGTTGCAGGAAGCTCGGGGATCTCAGGTACAGGAACCGGAGACTCAGTTCGAAAAGAAATCTTTTCTCCCCTCTTCTCATTATGCATCTCCCTGAGTGAGAACAGGGAGTGGGGGATGTCTAGGCAACTCAGGAATCTCACTGTTATTGCTCCATGATCATAGAAGAGAGGGAGGATTTTACATATATTATTGCTAACCATTGAGTTGTTATAAGATAGCAACGTCATTGTTTTTCAGAAGAGGAAACTGAATAGTAGGGAATTAAGTAGCTTGATTTAAGTTAAGTGGTTGGTAAAAGCAGGGGAAGAATGCAAGGCCAGGTTGGTCATTTTGATTCCACAGCTACTTCAATGCACCACACTGCCCATCACCGTGTGTTGAATGAGTGAACACATGAAAACACAACTTGTAGATCTTAGGGAAAGGTAAACCTTTTCCAAATCCCCCTTGGTTCCACTCTAGGCAATTTTCATTCATCCTAGTGGCTGCCAATAATTTCATTTTACTATACAAGATCCCCCAGAACTGAGACAGCTCCAGCCAAAAAGAAGAAAACAATTCCAAAGACTCTGATTGTTCTGGTTTTGATGGGTGGAGACTGCTTCCAGCAAGATCACCAAGGGCTCTCCCTGAGGAGATGCACCTTGAAAGATGGAGGAGTCTCGGCTGGCAACTGAGTACCACATAAGATGGGTGAAAGCATCTTCTGGACGCTTTGTGTGACTGACAATACATCTCTCTAGACCCAATTCCCCTCACTTTGGGGATGTGCTTTGAAAATAATGAATAAACATGAACATACACTTAAAAACTCCAGCCCTGGGAGTCCAGGTGTATAGTGGCACAGAACCATTATAGCCAACAAAGATAGTCACGGTGGGGGGACATCCTCTTATCCTCTCTAACTCCTTAGAAACTTTGACTGGTCTTACAGTGGCTACTGGCCAAGGCACTGCAGCAGGAATAGCAGGACATCTGACTTGGCAGTGCTATCAATCTGCAATAGTAAAAAGAGAGGCAAGAGATGGCCCAAGAGAGACTGATCAGATACTCCAGATATCTGTGTTTGTACACTTGGGAAGAAAAACTGACTTTTTGGAGCATGTGAGCTACATGACAGAAAGGGAGTACCCCAGCAGAAATGGGAAAACATTCTAGGTCATACAAAGCTTGAGCCAATTAAATATAAAAAGAGATGTGAAGTTCCTGATTTGAGATGGCAGATAATCTCCCTCTTTAACTTCTTCCTCTTCCCAACATCTCTTTGAAATAACAGTAAACAAGTTATTAGAGAGTCAGTCATGAGATATTATCTAATGAGGATAAAACAAGAAATAGGGATTTAAGTGTATCATTTATACTCATATTTATTCCACAAGTACATTATTTTATTATACCTATAAAGTTATCAATAAATAATGAAAATGATATAACCATTTCTATTAGGAATGCATTCAGCTACAAGTAATGAATAGCCTTATTAGCAGTAACTTAAACCAAAAAGGGTTTATTTTCTCCACCTACAGAAGATCCAGATGGGCCAGGTGCAGTGGCTCGCGCCTGTAATCCTAGGATTCTGGGAGGCCGAGGCAGGAGGATCCTCTGAGGTCAGGAGTTCAAGACCAGCCTGAGCAAGAGTGAGAACCCATCTCTACTAAGAATAGAAAAATTAGCTGCATGTGGTGGCACATGCCAATAGTCCCAGCTACTCCAAAGGCAGAGGCAGGAGAATCACTTGAGCCCAGGAGTTTGAGGTTGCTGTGAGCTAGGCTGATGCCACAGCACTCTAGCCCAGGTGACAGAGTGAGACTCTGTCTCAGAAAAAAAAAAAAAAGATCCAGATGTAGGCAGTCAAACAGGCCAGCTTTTCAACAATGGGACTTTACTCTTTGTCTGCTCCATCATTTGTGTGTATGTGTGTGTCACTGATACGCTTGTCAACTCATGGCCATAACATGGCTGTTGGACCTTCAGGCCTTGCCTCCACATCCCATCAAAAAGTAGGAGGGGTGTAACCTGAATTGAAAAAGCAGGTGGTCTCCCAGATTTCCCCATCTTCCAAATGGAGTACAGGAATGTGGGTGTTTATAGCTGGACATATTGCCTCTGTTAATAAGGAAAAAGAAGAAATGTAAAATGAGTAAAAGTTAAAAAAAAAAAACTATAACAATATCCAATGAAATCTTGGAGAAAAGAAGAGGTGTAGGCAGTCATATTAATAAATATTTACAACATTTTAGAAGTTATAGTCTAAATTGATAAATATTGTGGTAGATTATTTAGAATTATGGGGCTTATAATAAATGGTAAAGGAATATATATACAGAGAGAGAGTAAATGGTAAAAGACAAGAAAAAAAATCAACAGGTAGGTTGCCACTTTAGATTAGAAGTGGGGAAGGTAAAGTGGGCAAGGAGGTTTTTTCATTTGATTGCATTGTTTTAATCATTTTTTATACTGTGTGCATGTAATAAAGTAACAATAACTGTATGTAGAGAGAAAAGTGTGTATTTGTTTTGCAGTTCAAGCAGGTGAAAACAGAATAGGTTTGTTATAAATGTACCTAACACTCGTGTTGAACACATAATATATGCTCGGCAAATATTTGTGAACAAAAAATGTTTTATAAAATTATTTTTAAATAAAAAGTAAAACTAAATATTTACACACTCCAAAAAAATTATCATGAAAGAATGACAAAAGTTAAAATATACAATGCTCTTCGATTTAATGATTGTTATCTAGGACTTTTGATTGGTGCCATATTATATAAGAAAGAGAAAAATAATTGCTCCTGAGTCAAGAAAGCCCGTTCCTTAACGTCCTTTTTTCCCTCAGTTCTCCCATGTGTAAAATGAGACTAAGGATGCCCTTTTAAGTTTATTTTAGAGGGATTTTTTCTGAAAGACGTAGGAAACTATTTGTGTCAAGCACCATCAGTTAGCCTTAAAAAGCAACCAATAGTCATCAACTCCACGCTTTAAAAATAACAAATACCCAACATTAGTATAAGAAACAGGCATTAAATACAAAATAGTATAACTTTGGGGTTCTGTTTTTTTGAGATATTAAAATATTTAGCAACTGGTATGATAGTGGAGGACAACAAAAAATAACTACCCCAAAGCCTTAAAACTGTGTATTTTCTTTGATTCATCAATTCTGTTTCTGGAATTTTATACTAGGGAAATAATTAGACAAACTTTGAAAAGTTGTTATATAAGGATGTCTATTCGTGTAGACTTTGCAATATCCCAAATTTGGGAGGAAAATATAAATTTTTAACCATAGAAGATTAATTTAAAAAATTATTCTATAGTTTCAAAATGCAATACTAGGTAGACATTAAAAACAATTATCCTAAATCCCCACATATTGACTTGGAAAGTGTTCCATCGCCAATGTATTGTTAAATGACAGATACATTTTAAAACAATAAAATTGTTGTGAGCAAATATATACAGATATGAATAGAATAAAGCCTAGAATTAATACACTAAAATTGTAGACTATCTCTGAGTGATAAATTTACGAATAAATTTATTTTCTCCTTTGTATTTTTTTCTGAACATTGAACACATTCAGTAGCAGGTAATGACTTTTATATTCACTTAGTAATAATAAAGCTATCTCAGGTTTGAAGACTAAATTTATCGTCTCCAATCTTATCACAATCCTAATGAGTCATTTGCCCTAGTTGTATCCTGACATTTCATTTATTACACATGTCCCTGACAACAAGATAACTGAGAGCATGAAAATAAGCTCTATTCAATATAGTTATAAGCCCCAATTTAATTTTTGAGAATCACATAATGGCACTACTTTGTACCTAGATGTAATTTTAAAACATGATTACCCACTCATAAACCTTTTCCGTTAGTATAAAAATGCACTAGATTGGGATTTAGGGGGCTTCAGGACCCCTCCCTTCTCAGCCACTAGCTTGTTTGGGCAAATTGCTCTACAGGATGTCTTAGGGATCCATTGGGGATTTCAAAGGCTCGAGCCTCCATGAATTTTACTTCTATCACTCAAAGATTTAATATTTTATCTGGTTTCTATCTCTCTTTAGGATTATAAGCGAATGTAAAGAACTTTTCCTACTGGTTTTTATAGATCTAAAACAGAAGGCCTAGATTAAAAAAAAGTCTATATTTGAATTTTCACTCCAACACTTTATAAATTGTGTGACCTTCAACAAATCAAATCTCTTAACCTTTCTGAGGTTCGGCTTCATCACCTTAAAAATGGGATAATCAAATTATGTGCCTCTTCAGATTTAAGGAATGTGATATTACATCTAAATCCCTTGGCACAATCCCTAATACATAGGAAATGCTTGACAAATGTTAGCTGTTGTCATCGTCGGCTACGTCGGTTACTCACCTTTGCCCAAACAAAGATTGAGCCCTCGTAATAAGAGAATATATAAAATTGAGAAGAGGAAAACTGAAGTTTTGTTAAATATAAACAGATTTTCATGTTGATGATAAGCTGGAATTTATTGAATTGATGGAAGAAAAGACGAGATGGTTTCCTGCGTACCAACAAAGTAATTCTTAATACAGAAGAAAGAACCTAGAGTCATCTTTTCTTATCATTAGTATAACAAGTTGTTTTAAAATGTTTAACAGCAACCACGACTTGTAATGCTGTAATGAAATCAGCTCTTTGTTTCATAATAGTTAAACAATGATTTAATTGAAGTTTTTATTTCCTTAGACTCTTTATATATTTCCATTCAAAAGTCTTCCTCAATAAATTGCATTTACACAGTTTTAATATCCAGGCTTGTATAAAGCTTGCCTGTGATTTTAGATAAACACAGTTTTTTTTTTTAAAGCAGCACTTGAAAGCGCTCTTGTAATTTAACCCCCAAATTCTGAATTTCAGCGGGAGAGTAGGGGATTTACCAAATATGTGATGAAGAATCATGTTTTCATGTTCTTTCATTTTGGCAGGAACTCTTGTTTCAATTGAAAACATTCCCTTACTATTATGGAAACCCAGAGGGCAATCATGAGTTAAGACCTGGAAAATAAAACTGAGAGAAAAGACTAGAACAACATGTGGTTGTCATTTTCAGGGCCACAGAGAGGGGAAGTGGTTTTCCACTGCTAGCTAAGCAAAGGCAAGCACACGTAGCACATTAATGTGGAGGGCGGGCAGCGAAAATACAGAGACAGTGGTTCGCCTTTTTCATTTGCAGCGAAGCAGGTGCTAACTGGCTCTGCAGTTAGGATTGTGTAGTTTAGGATCTTGATGCCATTTCACATTTGAGATCATGGTTTTCTATTTCCATTAGTGACCTCCCACAACCACCCTGAAAGCTGTGTCCATCTCGCTTTCTCAGGCTCCTCTTCCGTAAAGATGAACCTTGCTAAGTTGTAGGACTTCCCCAAGACCACAATTTGCAGTTCAGTTGGAAATCACTATCCCTCAATTTTCTGTCTCAGAATTATTGTCTGTCCATGGGGGGGGAAAAAAAGCAGTGTTTTTGTTTTACAAGCCCAGGTTGTAAAAATAGTATTAATCTATAGAAATCACTGTCATTCTTTCAGACTCCTTTACAGTTTGTAGTCACCTTTCCTGACTTTCTTCTTTAATCTCCCCTTATCCACCCCAGACTTAAATCCTGATTCATCCATGCTCAAGCAAACAAGACGCATACATAAGATATCTTAATATTTACGTGGAGGTGGCAACTCGCCTTCCTCCCAACCCATTGCAGACATTGCCAGCTGATTACAGCACTCTGCCCATTTAGTCCAGGCAAAGCCTCAGGACCCTTCTGCCTCCAGAAAAATTAGTACCAATTGATTTGAGATGAAACCTCTTTGTCATCTCCAATTTAGAGCACAGTCCTCATAACCTTGTAGCTCCTTCTCCCAATAACATTGCCTCTGCCAGCTGTGTGGTCCTGCGTGCATTTGTTAACTTTATGAGGTTGCCTTTTCTCACCCATAAAATGAGAATGATATAATTGCTCCACATTGAGTCTGTAATAGACGATGTATATAAAATCACTATGCAAGCACATAGAATGATTGTCAATATCTTTAATATTATATGATAGTTTTTTATTCCACTCATTTTAATTGTTTTCATCATGACTAGGTTTTCTCTTTGGAAAATCCTGGCCTGCCTTATACACATTGGTGCATCATCTAGCATGGTGCCCACACACAATTTCTCAATCAGTCTTACCTCCTCATCCTCCTTCTTTACTCACTACTGAGTAATGTTACTCGTTTATCAACAGTTGGTATTCATAGTGCATTCACACTATAATCTGCCCCCATTAAATAAATTGCAAAGCATAACATCTCAAAGAAGGATTTTAAAACAATGTCTCTATTGGTTTCACTACCTATTTATCCAAGGACATCTGCACCGTTCTTGCCCTTGTGGTGGGGGCAGCCAGGCCTTCCCCTCCCTAATAGGGTAATTATTGTGATGCTGTTGCTGAGGAGGAGGAGGAGGATGGTGACAGTGGTCATGATAGTAATAAACATTGATTGAGCACTTCCTCCATGCCAGTCACTAGTCTTTATAACAACCAGACGTGATAATATGATCTTCACCTTAGACATCAGGATTGCATTTACACAGTTTTGCAACAGTTCAACAACTTGCCATGCTAGAAGGATTTTGAAATGCATGGTTGTGATAAAATACAATTAGCTAAAACAAAGCCTTGAAAACCATACCAAATATCCAAATAAGTGTTTCACCCAGAAACAGTCATCCTTGATTGGAACAAAGACAAGCAGCATGCATAGCTGCAAATAAAGGCAAGGACATCCACAGCTTTGTTTTCATTTACCTGATGGTTGATCTTTCATAGAAGATAGTTTATATCCACCACAATTCTAAAATTAAATGTACATATCACCATCCAATGACATTACAAAGTTTTTGTTTATGATTGAAAAGCAGTAAAGTGGAAAAGACCACAAAAAACGAGGAGTAGGGGATGCTGAAATCTCACTGAAGAACACAGCTCCCACAGATATATAAATTTGGAGATGAGGAGTTTGTGCAATTAAAGGTGATCCACATCCAAGCTCTGTCTTACAGGAAGGAACAGCAGTGTGAAGGGGCTCACTATGGCCACTTGGAACTTGCTGATTTGGGCCTTGGTGCTTCTTCTCACCTCTGCTACCTTCTCTCTGGACTGTCACTTTCAAAGGCACAAGGACAACTGGGAGATTTTACAACATTTAGAAAACCTAAGAGGAAAATTTCATCTGTAGTGTCTAAAGGGCAGGAGCAACTTCAGATTCCTCTTTTGAAAAACTGACCAGTTTCCAAAGGAAAGTGCTCTCATTGCCCACCAAGAGACACTGCGGCAGATCTTCAGCACTGTCAGCCTGAAGGTCTCCCGAACCTCTTGGAATGAAAGCAGCTTAGAGAGACTCCTAAGTGGACTTTATCAGCAAATGGAGAAGACATGGGTGTGCTTGGAGCAGAAAATTGGGCCGAAGAGTCATTTAGCCTCACAAGGGAAATATCGTTAATTGGACTAAAGAATTATTTCCAAGGGATCCATAACTACTTACAAGACCAAAAACATAGCAGCTGTGCCTGAGAGGTCATCTGTGTAGAAATCCAAAGCTGTCTTAGATTTATTGAGCAGCTCACAAGAAGACTCCAGGACCAAGCAACAGGTCAATTACATTAATAACTAATGTGGAGTTGGTGACTAGTATCACTTTAAATGTCTTCTCAAATCAGTTTGATATTTCTAAGCCACTTTAAATTTAGTTTTGTGACTTAAGGTAATATTTTCTGTCAATTTTCTGGATTAATAAGATGATTATTATTTTCAAATACTAATTTACCAATGTATTTATTATAAATTAAATATTTAGTATTGAATCCCTATATCTGATGACTTTATATTTATATATAAAATGATTTTTAAATTAAATGTATTCTTTTAGTTTTTACAATGTCTTCTTCTAAATCAGTATTTTTATAACTTTGCTTAAAGAGTGATCTTCGGATTGCTTCATTTGACAGACAAAATATTTATCATAAACGATCATCACCACCCAGAAGCAAACACTATCTTTTAAAAGCAGACATATGATAGTGGGCCATCAGCCTAATAAAGAAGGTTGTGTCTATGAATAAAAATTTGACAGTTTCTATTCCTAATAAGTCCTAAACTTGACCTGGGGAAATATGAAGAAGTCTTCCACTCAGATACCACCCCAATGCTGAGCATGCACATCTCATACTCTGTATATTTTATGTGGTTTCCTAAAAGAATGAGAAGCAAAAAAAAACCGTATAGGATAAAGGTGACAGCAGATAAGAAAGGGACGGAAAGGGAGTGTCTTAGTCAGTCTGGGCTGCTATAACAAAATAACCATAAACCGGGTGACTTATAAACAACAGGAGTTTATTTCTCACAGTTCTGGAGGCTGGGAAGTCCAAGATAAAGGTGCCAGCATATTCAGTGTCTGCCCACTTTCTGGTTCATAGACAGCTGTCTTTTCACTGTTGTCCATGGTGGAAGGGAAAACAAGCATAAGGGCAGTAATCCCTTTCATGGGGGCCCCACTCCCATGACTTAGTCACCCTCTCAAAGGCACCACTTCCTAACACTATCACCTTAGGGGGTGGGATTTTAACATGGGAATATTGGGGGGTGGATACAAACTTTCAGGCCATAGCAGGGAGAAAGGCGAGGCAGGAACCCTTGAGTCGCACTCCTACCAGCTCCCCCATGCTGGCAGGTAGGGAAAGGCCCCGGAAGATGCCCACTCCCCATTCTTACACGTCCTGTTGCCTCACCCCCAGCTGAATTCCCCACCTAAGTCTACCAATGACAAATCATAAATCATCAGCCTGTGTTCATTCAGTGTTGTCGGCAAGCCTGTGTGAGGCTTGGGACCACATTCTCAAAATCACAATTTATTCAGTGTTTTTGTTTTTCTTTTCCTGTTTCTAAATAAAATTGACTATGAAGTAACTCCAGTTTAAAAATAGAGTGAAAAGATTCTCTTCACTGGCCAGAGTGACGGAATGAGAAACAAAATGATGGCTTAGCTAACAAGGATAACTTTCTGTACACAAGAAACCAGTTATTTACAATTGTGCATGCAAATTACTCTGGATGAAGTTTGCATTTAAACGTACTAACATCGTTGTTTAAAGAACTCCACAATAACTTATTTAAGAAAATGAAGAAATATTTCTAAAATGTTACCCAGATTTGATTATTACACATTGTATGCCTCTATCAAAACCTCACATGTACTCTATAAATATATACAACTATTACATACCCATAATTTAAAATCAATTTTTTAAGTAAAAAAATTGCTACTTATATTCTATATTATGTTTTATTAAATCTTAGTCTTAACATAATTCCTTAAAGAGGGTAACACCTATAATCAGCACTTGAACCTAGGTCATTGATGGCCAGTGTAAAACAATTTCCCCTGTGTAAGATATTGTCCCACTTTATTCAAGAGCAGCTCTATCCAATAGGACCTTCTGCAATAATGGAAATGTTTTCTGCATTGTCCAATATAGTGGACAATAGCCCTGTGACCATTGAATACTTGAAATGTGACTAGTGTAACTGAGGAATTGCTTTTGAAATTTTACTTAATTTTAATTCATTTAAATTTAAATAACACATGCAGCTGGTGGCTATCCTATTGGACAGCCCAATTCCAGATTCCCAAGGATTCTTGAGTGAGAGAGAGGACATGGGAGAAAGCAACTTCCTGAAGCTATCTTGGTCTGTTCTTGATGTAAAACATAATGTCTGTAAAAACAGTATCTATCAAATTACTTAGCCTAGACAGTGGGCTTTCAGTCAGGCAATCCCTGACCACCCCATATAATTGCCACCCTCTACACCCTAACACTCTGTGTCTTGCTTACCTGCTTTATCACCATCTGACAGATGATAAATTTTAGTTATTTGTTTATTGCCTGTCTTCTCCCAATAGAACATAAGCCCCATGAAGAAAGGCATTTTGTCTACTTTGTTCAGTTCTGTATATTTATACACACACCCAGATACACACAATAACAAACGAACGGCCATGTCCAGTGAGTGAGTGCAGGCCACATCCCTGTTGTATGACAGGTGCCTGGATAACTCTTGTTCTGGTTGCCTCAGTTAAGGATAGTCTGAGTGCACTCAGCAGTTGTGACCAAATCATTGAGTGGATCTACCATGTTTTGAGGGCCTCTGGAACCCAGGAAAGAATTCTTTAATTTGAAATTTTGGAAATAGAGAATTAATTGAAAAGAACAAAAATAACACTACAGTTGTTTTTGTAGGTTTACTAAACAGCTGTTACAGATATATGACATGGACACTTATAGGCTACTACAAAGCTAATTATATTCTGTATCAAATGGTTATATAATTTAATCACCAATTTAATTAACTATCAATTCTTTCTCCCTAAGTGAAAGGGGTCCAACTATGGCTGTGCGTTGGCACCCACTGTGGAGCCTCCAAAATGTGTATATTGTTTCCCCATCCTAGATCCCTAGAATTTCCAGGGATGAGGCCCAGACATGAAGAATTCTATGAAGCCAGAAATGAAAACCACTGCCCTAAACAGAAAAACTCTTCTTTTCAAATGGCAAATGCAGGCCCCCAACTTGGTGTCCTTTTTTGCATCCATGAATTCGCTGATCCCATGAGATATTCTCTGGCCTCCTTTGCCTCTATGCCAAATATCGTGACATGGATTTTCTGGGCTTGAGCATTGACATCCCACTTAACCTGTGCCGGAGTGGCTTCATCTCACACTTCCTCATTTGTGATGCATTCCACATCTATGCTTGGACAGCTCTCTCTTTTTGCCACCTGCCTGTTTATGATGGTTCTGGAGTCCTTCTTCTAAGTCAGTGGTTCAACAAACTTAAGTGTATGAGAACCACTTAGGGAGTTTGTTGATCCGATTTCCCAGATCCCACCCCCACAGATTCCGGGTCAGTAGGATGGAATGGAACCCTCTGTCTTTGCATTTCTAACAAACATATAGGTGACACCAATGCTGCTGAGGCCCACACTTTGAGAACCACTGTTCTTAGGTGGTGCGTCTCTTACTTTGACGCTGACACAAATCACCTGGAGATGTTGCTAAAGAACAGGTTCTGATTCAGTACACCTGGGATGTGGTCTGAAATTCTGTGTATCTAATTAGGACTTAGGTTATATCTGATATTGCCTATCTGGAGACCATCCTTTGAGCATCTAGGATTTAAGGGGTTTCACCCATGGTCACCTGGTAGCATGATAAATGGAACTGGTCACATCTTCTTTCTGCTCCGTCAATGTTGTACATTTAATTGTATCCCCAAAAGATATGCCGAAATCCTAACCCTCGGTACTTGTGAACATAACCCTGTTTGGAAATAGGGTTTTTGCAAAGGTGAAGAAGTTAAAATGAGGTCACACTGGATTAAGGTAGACCTTAATCCAATGACTGGGGTTTATAAGACAAGGGAAATTTGGACAAAAACAGACAGAGGAGAATACCATGTGAAAAAAAAGATTGGAACAATGCATCTACAAGTCATGGAATGCCAACGATTGCCAGGAGCCACTGGAAGCTAGAAAGAGGCAAGGAAGGATCATCCCCCCAGCAGCAGGCCCCAACATTTTTGGCACCAGGGACCGGTTTCATGGAAGACAATTTTTCCACGGACTGGGGGTGGAGGGGGTGTTGTGGGTGTCATGGTGATGGGGCTGCACATGGCCCATTTGCTAACAGACCACAGACCAGTACCAGGCTGCATCCCCAGGGTTGGGGACTGCAGTTCTAGAGTCTTTGGAGAGGCCAAAGCCATGCCAATACCTTGGTTTTGGACTTCTGGCCTCCAGAACGGGGAGAAAATGAAGTTCTGTTGTTTTAAGCCACTCAGTTCCCTAGGAAACTCATACAGTCAGCTTGGTTTACCCAGCTCAGTGACCATACACTGACTGAAACCCTTTCATGGCCAGTGGTGGCCTCCCTCACATTGACTGGGACATTTTCCCGCAATCTGATGGTCTTCCATATTCCCACAGTCAGATTTTTATTTGCTTGTGTCTCTCACACACATCTTGACTTTGTTTCAAATGGAGAGAAAAACAGAGTTTCTAAGAAAAGCCAACTACTCAGAGATGGTGCCCCTGGGAATAACCAATTGCTTTCTCGTGATTTCTTAGTGCTTCCACCTTTGAAATATTTTCTTTGCTAAATCAAGAGTTGAAGCTTCTCCTGGCATACATCAAAGGCCATGTGAGACTTCAGAAACATCTCGTGAACGTTTCAAAATCTCTGAAAGCTTTTGTTTGTCAATGAGTTTAATAAAAAAAAATGTGCCGTGTGTGATTTATAAGGTTTAAGAATTAGGCTATAATAAAATACAGTACTAAAATAAAAGTAACAATAATTTCATTTTTTTGAAAATATTATTTCAGAAGATATTTTCAAAACCTACCTATAATGACTCGGGATACACACCTTAGAAATTAATTTTCACTGAAATATAAACATATCCATCACAATAATCAGAAATTCATCCTTCAATATTGGATAACAAAGAATGTACAGTATTTTAGGAAGCTTTGTGTTCTCATAACTAAAAGAGCTAATGAAAATCTAGAGGCCTATGCCCAAACACACTTAAGTTTCTAAGTTTTGAACCCAGCAATTGATGATTACAGGCAAGGCAGAGTGACAAGGAATGAGTTATGACTTGGGTCAGAAAATCTGGCTTGAAGTAAGTACCAGCCGTATGTCATATGTCATGTGTCTGGACAGTCAATCCCTCTGAGGCTAAGTTTCCTTATGTCTGCAATTGTAATATCCACCCTTCCTACTCATTAGGAAGATTAAATGAGATATAGTATATAAAAATACTCGGTCAAATGTTAAGTACAATGTGAAATCTCCTACCAAAATACATTTAAATTAAATCTACAGAATGTACATTTAAAGCCAATTTGAGAAACTATTATTGCATTCTTTGCCACCTGAAGTTTTAAAACCATAATGAAATGTAATCAAATACAATATATTGATTTAAGAAACAAATTACCAGTTTATTTTAAAAGGGACAATCTTCACTCCACCAGAACTACTATTAGGATGAGGCAAAATCTGTTTCATGAAGAAAAAATTAACTTGTCAATTTCTATTGATCAGCAGCAAAAATATTTCAGCACCAAAGTGGGTGTGCCACACTTATAAATTATATAGTTTAATAAATAATCTATAAAATTTCAGCTATAACAATGTGCCAAGCATTATGCTCACACACACTCACTGGGATGATTAGAGTGTCAGTTTGACTGAATTAAGGGATCCCCAGACACTCAGTTAGTAAGACTCTATTTACTCTCAACCGTTGTATTAATCATTCTCAATACTTCAGGAAGCGCTGAGCTCATCTCGCTTCTGCTGAAAGGGAAACTCAGGTGTGGTTTGGCACTTGATTAGCATGATTGGGCTGCCCAGGTGCGTCTGCGAGGGTATCTTGAGAGGAGACTGGCGTGTGATTCGGTGAACTGAGCGGAAGACCTGCCCTCAGGGTAGGCGGCACCAGCCAATCGGCTGAGGGCCTAGATGGAACAAAAGGGCAGGGGAAGGGCACCTTTATCTCTCTTTCAGAGCTGGGACTCTCTTCTCCTGCTCCGGAACATCAGAACTCCATGGTCTCCAGCTTTTAGGCTCTGGGACTTGCACCAGCAACCCCTCCACCCTCCCCAATTCTCCAGCCTTTGCCATTGTTCTGAGAGTTACACCATTGGCCTTCCCTGGTTCTGAGGACTTCAGGCTTGGACTGAACCCCACTCCCGGCTTCCCTGCTTTTCCAGCTTGAAGACGGCCTGTCATCAGACTTCTCAGCCTCCGTAATCGAGTGAGCAATCCCCCTAACAAGTCTCTTGTATTTCTCTATATATCCTATTGATTCTGTGTCTCTGGAGAACCCTGACTACAACACACACCAAACAAAATGCAATTTATTCTCCACCACAAGACTGTGAAGTTAAAACTATTACTTCACAGATAGGGAAAGTAAGATTGAAAAGGATGAGTACCTTACCCAAGGGCTCTTAGATAGTAACTCCAATTTGACCATTATATTCATATTGTTCTTGAAAGATATTTAACATTTTTTGACAATTTATTATTATGGCTCCATTAGTTTAAAGATTTTTCTCTTTAGTTCATCACACATCAATTTATATTTTTAAAAATATACTGACACTTGTGAGGATTGCATACTCAAGACCTTCTGCAACACCCCAACACTGGTAGCGTGTATATTTTCCCATACAAACAAAAAGGGCAGGTCCGTCCAGCACTGCCAAGCCCATTTAGAGGCCCGGACCCAAGCTCAGGGAGCTAAGCTTACATAGTCCTGCCCTTCAGCCTCCCAGCATGTGTGTACAACTCAAGTTTGTGCCTTGGTGAAATCACACACATTTTGAAGGTAGCTCTCAAATCATCAAAGCCAAAAAGGTTAAATGCCTAATCACTAAAGATTGTCAACACAGGATATTTGGGGAGATCTAACAACTCTCCTATCAGAATATTTCTGTTGTTCAAGGAAATGTTTGAACACACTGGTTCTGAGACAGAAGAGATATTAGGTCAGGAAGAGCAGAGCTGAGAAGGTGAGGACACATTTCTCTCCTGTGCATTCCCAGGCAACCTTCCACAACCCCGCTCAAGGTAGTATCCTGTTTCTATTTCTTAAATAAACTTAACCACTTATTCTCCACAGCATTTTTCAGACATGCACAGTCTCCCAGGTGTGGAGAAAAACTTCCCTTGATAGTCATATCCATGATTTTCCTGAAATAGGATTTGTTCACCATCTCCAGGGAGTTATTGTAGGGTTACCTGCCAACATTCTTAATAGTAGCTGTTTCATATAAAATTAAACCCCATTTCATGAGTAGCTCCTCATCTGGCACCATGCCGGGTATGCAAAGGGTCCTGTGTTCAGAAAGTTTGAAGTATGTAAATGTACAGCCTGAAATGAGAATGAGGATCCAAGAGGGAGAAGGAGATGGGACAGAGAGAGAGGACAGAAGTTGGGTGCAGAGGGTTTACAGAAGCAGGAAGTGGTTAATAACTGGCAGAAAAGCCAGGAAGATGAGGTCTGAAAAGCATGCCGAGCCTGGCTGTGAATGGAAAGAGAAAGATAACAGCAACAGCTGGAGGAAAAGGCGGTCACTGGAGTGAGTCCATTAGTTGCATCTTAACATGCCTAAGGGTGATAGCTTCAATTGCTTCACTATGAAGATGTCCCCCTATGACTGACAGCTGAGTGGAAAATGTAATGGTGATGGAAGGGTGTCTGAATAGCTTCAGCTGTAATTAAGTTGGAGGGGAAAACATATCTTCTGGAACACAGGCTGGAATTTTAGATCAGTTTGAAGACTAGCTAACATTTTGTTTAGTGAGTACTGCCTTCTAGAGTTCTGAAGCAATTTTTTAATTCATCATTTGAAAAACAATTTTGTGAATTAAAACACTGTTCAATCATCTGAGTCAGCCTGAGTTAAAATCTAGCTAGCTTTACCGCTTGCTAGCAGGTTTAACCCTGGGTAACTTGCTTAAGTTATCTGTATTCCAGTTTCCTCATCTGTAAAATGGAGACAATAAATAGTATCCCTATGGCAGCTTTGCTGGGGGAGCAAATGAGTAATTCACATGAGGTGTTTAGTGACTAGCAGTAGTCAGCTCTCAATCTATTTAACCATCATTGGCATTATTATTAATACTGTTATTGGGTCTGTCTTGATCACAGTTCCCATACACATAAGACAGCTTGTTTACCTCATTTTACAGATGAAGCAAATTGGCTTCACATGAGCAAATGATTGGCTCTGTGTTCTGTTGCAGAGCCAGAATTACAACAAAGCTCTCAATCCTTCATGCATACACAGCTAGTCTCTGTTAAATACAAGCAAACCTTTACGCCAAGGGCACCCCATTGCAAAACAGTCTGAAATTGTTTTTTACTATAAGAACTGAAGTGATTTTAAAAAATATTTAGACTCAAGTTCTTTAATTATCACACCTGCACTAGGTCACCAGGTCTATAAAAATTAAAGCAAATCTAATTGTATTGGAGCAAAACATAACAGTAAAAGAAATTAAAAGGAAGAAGTGTTGATAATGCAGTGAAACATCCAAACTGATGTCATTCATAAGCACCCCTAAGTTCTGTGGGGCCTCAAGGGAGCTATGATATGAATATAGACAACAGCAAATCAATACTAGGTTTTATGTACAAAACACATCAAGGAAGCCACGTTTGTGATTTTTTCCATTTTGTAGAAAAGTTTCAACACTCCCATCCATCCTTGAAATGCCAGCAGTTAGCACCTTGCCTGGCACAAAATTGGCCTGTGACAAATGCTGGTTTGTTGAATTGAACATAAAAGTAAGTTAAAGAATCAAAAATAATCTAAATTCCCTTTTGAAAATTGACAGGCGTATACTACCCATTACAATACAGAAAATAAAGTGGAAACATTCAAAGATTCATAATCTGTAACAATGGAGATGATTCTAAAGACAGAAAATGAATCAGTTATATGAAGCATTGGAATGTACCAAATGTAGTTTAGAGGGTAGATTTATTTGGATATGATGGAATAATTGACATCATACCATAAACAATTATAAAACTTGACAAAAATATATGAATCAACTATTTTCAGGTACTGAACAAGAGATAGTCCTTGGCTGTGATCCTTGAGGGAAGAATAATATGTAAAGTGAGCTACACATTCACACCCGCTTTCTGCGTAAGGGCACTTTACAAGCTGTGGCACAGGAAGGTAAATTCCTAGCAGAGAGCAGGAGTCTTGCTGGTAGAGAAAACAGAGATTGAAGTTCATGGCTGCTGAAGTGGCAAGGATTATGCTATAGGAAATTGGAAAGGAGAGAGATGTGAAGTGATGGATCTCCAGAGGTCTACATAGGTGTCTCCTTGTCTTTTTGCCAAATGCTAAACTGTACAATCGCAGGGCAAGGGTCTGATATGCCTGGCTGACAGCAGCTCCTAGAAGCTGTGAGTCAAATAGATTCCAGAGACTTTTCAACAGAAAAGGTGTTGAAGTTCCAACCAGCCAGAATAAAAAGACTTTACTAAAGACTCTGCTTATTTACTTGAGACCCAAGAACAGTCACATCTTAGAAGGGTTACTCTACCCCTACTAATGGCTACTATAGACCTACCCTCAACAAGAAAGCATGCTTAGACAGGAACAAGCTGTCTGCCAGTAAATTAACTGCTGCCAGCATAAAATCCAATACTCTTAAAGGGACAACAAAATCCAGATTCTCAACAGCTAGTTTCAATTTCTAACAGTAAATGATTAGACATGTGAAAAGCAGGAATATGCAACACATAAACAAGAGGAACAATAATCAATAGAAATAGACTCCAGAGATGACACAGAAATCAGAATCATCAGACTTGAAAATAACTATTTTAAATGTTCAAAAGTGTAAAGGAATAAATACGGACATATGTGAACAGATAGAAATTTCAGCAGAGAAATGGAAACTGCTATTTTTAAAAGGGAAGAAATGGGAATATAACTGAAAAATATATCTGACATGAATAATTAGATGGGCTTAAAAGATTGGTTATGGCAAAAGAAAAGATCAATGGACTTGAAGATAGGTCAATAGAAACTCTCTAAACTAAAGCACATTGCTTAATGACTTGGGATATGGAAAAAAAAAAAAACCTAAAGCACAGAGGGCGGGGGGAAGACAGAAAAATGGTGCCTCAGTGACTTGTGGAACAATAAGAATGCTAGACAGAGATTGAGACAGGAAAAAATGCTTAAACATAACATCAGAATATTTTTCCGAATTTGATAAACTATCCAGTTGGGTTAATTAAGTCCCATTTATTTTTGTTGCTGCATTTGCCTTTGGAGTCTTAGTCATAAATTACTTGTCTACACTGATGTCTAAAATAGTTTATTTTCTTCTAGAATTTTTATGGTTTCATGCCTTACATTTAAGTCTTTAATCCATTTTGAATTAATTTCTATATATGGCGAGAGATAGAGATGCTGTTTCATTCTTCTGCATGTGGCTATCCAATTTTCTCAGCACCGTTTATTAACTAGGTCTTCCTTTCCCCAGTGTATGTTGTTGTATGCTTTGTCAAAGATCAGTTGGTTTTAGGTAGATGATTTTATTTCTGGGTTCTCTATTCTATTTCATTGGTATATGTCTCTGTTTTTATACCAGTTCAATGCTGTTTTAGTTACTATAGCCTTGTAGTATAATTTGAAGTCAGATAATGTGATGCATCCCAATTTGTTCTTTTTGGTTTAGATTGTTTTGGGTATTCGGGCTTTTTGTTTGGTTCCAAATGAGGGCTCTTTTTTGGTTCCAAATAAAGCTTAGGATTATTTTTTCTTTCTTTCTTTTTTTCTTTTTTTTGAGACAGAGTCTCACTCTGTTGCCCTGGATAGAGTGCTGTGGCATCAGCCTAGCTCACAGCAACCTCAAACTCCTGGGCTCAAGTGATCCTTCTGCCTCAGCCTCCCGAGTAGCTGGGACTATAGGAATGTACCACCATGCCTGGCTAATTTTTTCTATTTTTGGTAGAGACCGGGTCTCACTCCTGCTCAGGCTGATCTCGACCTCCTGAGCTCAAA
>CAUYRT010014791.1:0-38518 GCA_963574885.1 Lepilemur ruficaudatus | reverse complement strand
AAGGTCTAACCAATGACCATTTTCTTAGAAAACCAAAATGTAGGGGCATGAGCTAGCCCAAGGAAAATTAACATATCCACCCAATTACAAAGAGTCTCATCATGATTCACAATTGCAAAGATGTGGAAACAACCCAAGTGCCCATCAACATACATGTGAATTAATAAAACGTGGTATATGTATACCATGGAATACTATTTTGCCACAAAAATTAATGGTGAACTAACACCTCTTGTATTATTCTGGATGGAGCTGGAGCCCATTTTACCAAGTGAAGTATCACAAGAATGGAAAAACAAACACCACATATACTCACCATCAAATTGGTACTAATTGATCAACACTTATATGCACATATGGAAGTAACATTCATCGGGGGTCGGGCAGGTGAGAGCAGTGCGGGGGGGTGGATATATTCACACCTGATGGATGCAGTGTGCACTGTCTGGGGAATGGGCACACTTGTAGCTCTGACTTAGGGTGGTGCAAAGGCAATACGTGTAACCTAAACATTTGTATCCTGGTAATATTCTGAAATAAAAAAATACATATATAAATAAATTGGGAAAAAAAAGAGGGTCTCATTTCTAGCCACAGAGTATCAGGATGGCAGAGAGAGGGACATCTGAACAGACACTACTCTTTTCCAAGGTTTAACATCCTAACTCAGAGAAAGTTCTCAATAAGGGCAGCTAAGGGTGAGAAGAAAAGCAGCAATCACTTTTGTAGCTGTCGATCTCAAAACCAGAGAAATGAAAACAAAACAAGAACAACAACGTTCTCATGGAACAGAGAATTTGTGATCGTCAGACCAGAGGGAGAACACAAATACTAAGGACATGTTCCCAGGGCAGAGGACAAGCAGATTGGGTGAGAAATATTCTGAGTAAGAAGCCTCTGGGAGAGAGGGAAAATTAACACCAGCATAATGCCTGACATTTCCCAGGTACTCAGTAAACCCTGGGATGATTGAAGGGGAGGAAGAGGAGAGGAGGAGGCAGAGCAGGCAGTGACAAGCAAGTAGCAGACATTTACCCTGCCTTGTTTCCATATTTACACCCTTGCCACATAAAGATACAGTCTATTTCTTTTCTGATTTTTCTACCATGCCTCTAGAGCCCATGTGATATTCTGGGTGTATCTACATCTGGGCCAGAATAGTACATTTTGTTCTATCTTTAATTCACAGGACATACAGCAATAGTCTAAGTCTCCAGAGAAGTCCTAGAAGCATCAACAGATATAATTTCTCTTTCACACTTCTTTGAGTATCATTAAAAATAACTGCAGTAAATGTGATTTCAACAAAGGCACTATCTTTGGATGTCATGAGGAAGGGATAGAATAATACGTATTTACATTTTAATTGGTGTCGGAATAAATATTTTTATTGGTGTCAAAGTTAGAAAGGCATTAACTTTTAAAGTCATGCATTCTAAAAGTGATACATATCTTATTAATACTTTATAGAGTTTCCTAAACCTTCTTTGGCTCAGTTTTCTTATGTAGGAATGGTGATAATAATATCTGCCATGGAGAGCTGCTATGAGGATATAAAAGAAAATTTTATACGAAGCATCTAATCCAATGCCTGCTTTATTATAGTGGTCTAATTTCCCCCACTGTAGACAAAACCCTAATTTATGAATATTTAATGTGTGTATCTCTCCCAGAATACACTAGAAACTTATTTTTTAATCACATTAAAGTAACTTGAAAGTTCTGAAATGGGGAAAGTAAAATCTAACATTTCTAAAATGTTTGAAATAATCCATTAAACTTAAAAAAATAATACTTGAAAATGAAGGGCCATCTATCTAGATTGAAGATATAGTATATGTTTGTTTTTTACAGTTTTAACAAAATTCAAAGTGGACAGTTTTTTTTTTTTTTTCCTCTCTCTCTCTCTGATGGAGGAACTTCCTGCAAACAGCCCTTGGACACAGAGACAATACTGTCACCAGTAAAGCTAGGCTTAAGCTACCTGGACCTCAAAAGAGAAGCATCGATGACTTGCTTATCAGTTGGTTTATGGAATAGTTCTCCCCTGGGCAGTACCACTCTCCAGGAAGTGTTTGGGAATATCTGAGGGTGTTTTTGGGGTGCCACAATGACTGGAGGGTATTTCTATTGCTTTAATGCCAAGGAGCCAGGGATGCTACAGTCCTGCAATGTGCTAGGGTGACTGCAAATGGAAAAGTGTCCCATCCAATTTGCACCCCGATTCATTTAAAAATACTACTATACACACATATGCATATATATCTGTATTATATATACATTATATATGTGTGCAAAATAAAAACAGTATCTACCTCAATATATTAATATAAATAAACACATAGAATGACTGATGTATTTTTTAATAGCTGAGGGGTTTAGGGATTGGTCTCGTCTTGCTCTGACTGTTGATTCACAAATAAATCATTCTTCAAAAATGCAACCCTTGGGAATAGCATTACATGCCCCACCACTTCAACTTCTGTTAAATATTTGGCATGGCAAAAGATATCTAAGAGCCATGTAACTTGCTTTCCCCCACCCAGCCCCCCAAACCTCAAGTTTTAAAGATTCTCCCTCGAAGAAGCCATTCTTAGAGGCCACTTTGGGTTGGGTAGGTAGTAAATCTGTGTGTGAGCCTACATGCCATGCATCTTCTTTAGGAATAGATGCTTTTTAAGGAAAGATTTTTGTAGGTGGTTCTTTTTTATTCTGACATTGCATTTATATTGGGATCCACCCTCACATTCTTTCATTTAGTTGCACTTTCAGCCAACTCATAAAAAGATATGTGTTTTTTTTTTTTTTTGTGGTTCTATACTGGGGTGGAAACTCTTCTTATTATATACACACTGTCATAAACAGATGCTATAGAAACAACAAACTCTCGTTTTTCATGGTACCTTGTCTTTTCTAACCTCAAGCAGACCTGAAGAAAATTATATCTTAACAAAATGGAAAATGGCAATACATTAGTTAACACTTTGGAATGGTGTGTTTTTTCCCCAGAGCTACGTTGCTGAGATCAAGCATTTCTGAACCTTTCTTGTATGGTTTTCTTGGGTCCCTGAAAAGGGAGGTTTTGGTTATCATGCTTAATTCTCTCCAGTAATGGCAGGACCATTGCCTGATTCTTCCCAGCCAAAATTTACAACATCAAAGAAAAAAAAGAGTAGAGTCTTATGAGAAATATTTTACTGGTAAAGTCAAAAATTTGGGGGGGTGGGGTAAGAAATGTAGACCAAACTCTTGCTTATTGCTCAGAGTATCTTTTATAACAATTGAAAAGCCCCACCAGTCAAAAAATGTCCTTAGGTCATATGTATTTATCAAACATGCATGTATCTATTATTACTTTATTTGTGAGAGTCAAAAATAAAAATTCATGTATTTCTAGCAGTGTCTACATGATAGAGCAATTTATTTTTCAGAAGAGGGATTGTCTTTAAATTTAGTTTGAACATACCTTCCCCAGAGTCGAATTTTTCACTAGACACATCACAGTATTTTAATACTCATATTCTAAGGCAGATATTGAGATCACATAAAGTCAGAACTTGCTCAAACATCTACTTGCAATGATCAGAAATTCTGTTACATTTGTCTTTCTCTTTCCATTCTAATCTGTTTTCATATTCAATTACACTTCCTGGTTCTACCTACCGGAAATATCAAAGTGTGGCAAGAAAGGCAAGTTCTAGTTTTACGAGAAACAAGAAGTATTTAAAAGTTTTGAAAAACTAAGATTACTACTGTGAAATTTCTAATCCGGTTGCACAAATTTAAAAGTTTCTAATATAAATTCCCCATGGTCTCATGTGATCTACTATAGGGGAAAAAAACTGTACTTTTTATTTAACTTAATGAAGAAAGGTTAAGAGGGAAGAGACATTAGAAGAACTTTAGAATACCTACCCCAGGGTAACTGGGAATGCCTCAGTGGTCTACCATGTCCTGCTGTGTCCCACTGACACCACTCAGAATATTGCTGGTGTTCTGGGATCAGCAATGTAGCTCATGTGACTTATTTCTGAGATGTTAAATGGAAGACAATATCTGTTTATATGAGCAACTATATATTAGAGTATCAATTCTTTCCTTTGGGTCATACATATCTTTTTTTAAATCTTATAACCTATAACCTACAGAAGTTACTATGCTTACCACAATATCCAATTTGGTGGCAAACAGACCCTCCTTGAATTCTGAGCATAAGTGTTTATTTATTCAAATAAAAAATTAACATCCTATTTTGCCTTTGTAAAGAAGCTAGAATTAAAGAAAGAGAAAGTACTATTTTTTCAGGAGTGAAGTATCTTCAATTTAAAGCAGAAGAACTGCTTTTTACTTTCTTATCCAACTCAAACCATACACAGGTCCTGTGAATTAAAATGACCAGAATATCAGCACCCTTAATTATAGCAATCTGTTTCTCTCCTCTTCTTTTCCATAGATTCTGTCCTATGCAGTAATATTATGTTTGCATTATTGCTGTAGAATTTGTGTTGAAGGCATAGCTGGATTTTTCTTTTTCATGTCCTCTGAAAATCTCAAGCTCTAATCACTAAAACCTTGAAAGGTTTTACGTTTGTCCACTAGTTAATATAATAAGAAATTAGCTGCACCTACAGCTAATATTTGGGTTTTTGTAAGATGTCAAATACAATAAAAAGAGCTGCATTTTTATTAAATAAGACAGCAAATACTGAATTTTTTCACTTTGCAAAACATGTTTGTAGATGTAGATAGAGAGCTTTATCCAGTAGCTCATCTTCCCAATCGTTGTTCTTCATTAGATAGGATTAATGTCATCAGTTTATCTAGTACTCCTGGCCTCTTTTATACCTTTTAAACACAGGGCCTGGCTTCCAAGAAGAGTTACCGGGCAGAGCTACAATGCAGTTACCTATTCTAGCCCTCTTGCATTGCCTCTTACAAAACAACTATATTTAGGGTATGATTTCACCAGTCCTAGACTCTGTAGCTTGTAGTTTAGCACATAAACATATTCAAGTGTCCTCACAATTCTTCAAACGAGCAAAAAGAGAACACGGACCTGAGTTAGGGCTATAATTAAAATATAAAATATAACATATTGTGTGTGTGTGTTTGGGTGCGTGTAGATATGAAGTTCTAAAAAATATAGCAAAATATTTACAGTGCTAATCTCTGGGTGATGGGGTTATGAATAATTCCATGCTCATCATTAAAATTTAATGTATTTGCCAGATTTTATAATGATTAACCTGCAACCATTCTCAAAAGAAAACAGAGACATAGGGGCTCCTCAGTAGAATGAAATTAACATTTACACTCTTAACCTTTAATTTCACAGTCAGAGCACCAAATTCTTTGTTGGAGGCGTGGACTGCTATTCAACTAATAGAAGGACACAGTAACATACGATGTGTAACAAGGAAGGAAGACAAAAAACACAGGGCGATAAGGCAAAGCCAAAGCGCTAGTTCCAAATACAGGACACATTTTGAGAAGAGCTGAAGCCACCTAGCAGAACGTGTTTTTGTCTAGTAAAAGGACGTTAATCCACAGTCAGTCTTTTAAGGTGGTACCTGAAAGTATGAAAATGGGCTTGAAGATGGGTTGGTGTTTTAGGAGAAAACCCAGGAGTCTGTGGAGGAAGACGGAGGCGGTTTGTGGAGATTCCCAGATTTTCTATTAAAACTGCAATTCATCCTCGATTCTTCCTTCTACCTTAACACTCAGTCACCACATTTTATCAGCTCCACCCTTCGATCACCTCTAGAATCCATTGCCTTCATTCACTCCCACTGGCCCTGTCTTAGCGCCGGTTCTCATGTCTCACCTGAACTACTCTCTCCGGGTTCTCTCTGCCTCCTGCCCCACTCTACCCGGCATGTGCTAATCTGTGGCGGCCAGATTTATTTTCTTTAACATAAATCTTCTTCTGCCGTTCTTCCACTTAATAAAAGCTTCGGTGGCTGCTCGAGAACACATAAGAAATCCCAACAGTTATCATTAGTCCAGCTCCAGCCACCTCCATTTTATCTATGCTCCAGAGTTTTTTCTATTTCCGTATGGCGGGGGCTTCCACGTGCTCGTGCGTGTGTCTACGCTGATTGGCTGAATGCTGCTTCTTTACCGCCCTTACTCGTGCTGTGAAACCGGGGCTACCTGTGCTGAAATGATTTTCCTTACTTCCTTGAGCAGAGCCAACTGGTTCTCACTGATACTCCCGCAGAACTGTGCCTAAATTTTTTAAATAGCACTGTTTGAAAACTGGGAAATGGGTCTGATTCTCAGGATCCAGAGCAATGCCCAAAATAGTTACGATGGGTAATCATTTTTTAAATTTAACAAACACTTAACACAGTATTTATATTCCAGGCTCTAAATGTTTTATAAATATTAACTCATTTAACCTTCACAGCAACTAATGAAATAGGTACGATTACTATTCCCACTTAAAAGTTGAGAAAATTGAGATGCAGAGAGCTCCAGTAACTTGCTTAAAGTCACACACAGCATAGGATTTGAACCTAGACAGCCTGGCTCCTGAGTCTATGCTCTTGCCAACTTCGCCACTATTCTGTGTCCTTCAAATGAGTGACAGTGTTCAGGGCATGTGCACTGGGAGAGTTTCAGACTAATGAAATTGCTTCAAAGGAGTTAGTAGGGTATCCGCCTTTTTCATGTTTTCTTATTCATTAAACCTTATAGCCATAGAGTGTATAGTAACCAGAAGTTTCCTTTCAGCTACAATGTTCCGATTCAGGCAGCTGCTCAGAGTCACACAGCTTTATGATCTCTGCATTCACATAGAACAAAAATCAGAACACCCTGTTCCCACTGAACCTAGTTTCTCCCAAAGTGGAGGAGATAGCCAGTTCTCATTAAGCTTTATGAAGTCACATGTTAAATGGAACTCAGGTTGCTTGGAGACTCAGTGTCCTTATATCTTTTGGTTGCCCGGGATATTTCCTGGGGCAGAGCTCAAGAGATGAAAGTCCACAGCTTGGGGGGGACTTTTTCCTTCCTGGAAAAATTTGGCTTTCAGGTGGTTAAACAGGTTTGAAATATGTAGGCTATATATAAACCTTTGGGGATAAGTTTGTTTTCTGATGGAATGGCACCACTTCATAGTTAAACACCTTGGGTAAGTATATATAACTTAATGGTTAAGAGGTCTGGACTGTAAGTAGTAATATAGTTCAGAATTCAGGTTATTACCTTTTTGATAATTGCTAATTTTAATGAAAAAAGAATCATTGTTTAATTAATAAAAACCTAGGCTAATCATGTATTTCATGTATTAGCTCTGTTTTCCTTCTGATTAGAAAAGTATTATAATAATAAATATATTGATTATTTAGTACATTCGTTATACACTATTCAAACATTACAGAAAAACAAAGCATAGAATATAAAAGGCCTCTATAAATAGCTTCTAAAAGAAAACTGTAACTAAAAGTTATGCCTCTAATTTTTGATCTAGATACACGTTATAATAAAATTATTAATAATTTAAAAAATATAGTGTAAATACCATTTTAGACTTCGTTTTTTAACTGAGCAATGATTATTGAGTACAAAAACCACCCAGGAAGTATTATATCACATAATTTCCCTTGTATATGGGAATTTGATCATTTAATATTGCCTAATTTCATCTCACTAAAATGTTCTATATTCTAATAAATTAAAACAACCCTTGACATGAAAAAATTTCCCCCTTAAGTAATGGAAATTAAAGCTTTTTAAAACTTCCTTCACATTATTCTTAGAATTTTCCTGAACGCTGAGTTGACATAATAAATCATACAGGAATTTCACTATTCCTCTTTATCTTAAACATATACAAATCTATCAATCAAAATCGGTGTTCAGGACATTTATTCACATTACCTTCTTGCTTATCTGCTTATGCATTTCAACACCTCTTCATTTTGGGAACTCTTATTCCTAACATTAAAATATCCCCTCCAAACAAACAAACCTTTATATAATTTCCCATTAAACTTTCATGGCAAACAAATTTAATAATTTAAGTTTAAACAGGAAAAAACAAAAAGGCCGTGCCCAAGGAGAATACAGATGGAAAAGAAACACTTCTCCAGGTAGGATAAAAATAACCAGGGTTTACAATGGATTATTCTCTTCTCAGCCTCTTTGCCAACCACCACAATTATTTTTTAAACACTTTAGAAGCCCTGAGAAACTTGTTTCTGTACAGGATAATTCTCCTTTAAAGAGATGCACAAAAATTAAAACACCGTCAGAAAAGACTGAACAGAGTACTGAAGAGAGCATACCAATTGAAGAATATTTGGAAAATACAGACATATTTATTAGTATAACAGAATAATAGAATAGAAAGTCTCTCCCTCTTTTTCCTCTTCTCACCCTCCTTTCTCTCTCACTCTCTCTCTAAGTTTGGGGGGTGTCTTAGAGCAGAGCAGAAACAGAAAAGTTCTACTTGGGACATGTTAATAACTGAACTCAACCATGTAAAGGATTGGCTTTATTTATTTATTTAGGTCATAAGAGACTAAATTGGAATTAATGACAAGTGATCTCACGGAGGTAGATTTCAATATAAGGAAGTTTATTTGTTTTCAGAGGTGTACATAAATGAAATTTATGGCATTGAATGTCATATTCATCTGGCATGAATATTTAGTAATCTCTCCAGCAAATGCTAAAAGCTGTTGTGATAACAATGTAGTAAGATTCAAGAAACCGGTGAATTGTATTAGAGTTCATTAATTTCGTATTTGATGACCAATAAAATACAAAGGTCACAATCTCTGGGTTGGCAATTTTGGAAGCCTCCTTTAAATGCCTTCATAAGTATAGCCTATGCCTCTACAGATTTGTTCCAGATAATGTCTGCTTCCCACTCACGGTACACAAGCACAGCTTATAAACCAGTAGACTTTGGAAGACTCGGTCAGCATTGCAGATCTAATGCAGTACATGAAACCTTTGTCTTCGGGATTCCCTCTTTAAAAGTCTTTCTTGTCGTAGTGCAGGCAATGAAAAAACCTGCTCATCTTTTATCTTGCTCCATTCTATTAATTTGAAATAAGGAAGTCCAAGAATCAATGCAGTACAGCAGCTGAGAGGGATCAAATCTCTGCTTTAAATTGACCACAGGACCCAATACATAGGACACCCAAAAGAGTTTTTTTAATCAAAATTAAACTTGTGCCCTTTCATTATTGAAATAATAAATGTAGTATTATGTAATGTCAGGGTTTCTAAAGATGTAGTGGCTCCTGAATAATTATAATATATTTCTCTTCAGAGATTTATGTTGGGAGGTTCTGTATTTTCTTTTATCTATGTTCTAGGGTGTGTATAGATGTGACTCTCTGTGTATGTATTAAATGATATATTTTCTGATTCTTTTATTTGTGCATAATATTTTTAAAGGTGGAATGCATTGTTTGCATATATAGTCCCTTACAGTGGCTGGGAAGGAGTTCTAGCTAAATAAGCTCTCAGAGCTTGCAGAAATATGACAAAATAATTAGAGTTGATCATCAGAATTTGTTGAAATATTTAAACTTCTGAATCTTAGCCAACTGCTAATTTGAAATTTTGAAAATCCCATCACTATACAAGAAATATTTTGCATTTGCGTCTATTCTACGGGATAAGTTTGCGCGTGTTCATTTTCAATGGACTCATTTTCAATATGCTCAAGTAACTGACTGCCTAAAACCAACAGGACAAGAAACTCCTTTGAATTGCAACATTGATTGAGCATTTGATTATTTTTATGGATGGTGCATTTTTATTCCAATAAGATGATTTGTGCTAATTCCCAAATATGTCTTTTCAATATAGTTTATGAGAGTTAAAGTTAGCTCTTAATCCTGGATTTTAGGTAAGTTGACAGAGATGCAGTTCTGATAACATGTGACTATGCCAATTCTCTGATAGCCCCAGGCCATTTTCCATGCCATTCAACAAAAGGAGCTTCCATTATGACTAACTTCATGTGTTCTGAAGGTCTTTCATCACACTGTGCAGGGTGGCATTATTTTATAAGAGGAAAGCCTTCAAGAAATCTCTTTATTTTCTTCCTATTGAGACACATTTCATTTTTAGCATGTATGTATCACCCAGACACAATCTGCTTTTTATTCTCTTGTTCCTCCTGGTGTCCGTAATTTCCCACCTCTGTAAGGTCAACCTTTAAAGTTCAGATGAGAAAACAAATAGGTGTATTTATACACATTTCAGAGTCTGGCTGAGGGGGGAAAATGAGTTTTGAGTTGGCCACTTCACACTCTCTCTGTTAGCACATCCCACTTTTCTACTCAGAGGAAGAAACTTAAAACGCAACGTTATTTCAAGAATGTTAAGGGGGTAAAATAGTTTACTCCGTTCTCCAAACTTTCCTGTAGACCCAGTAAGATATAAATGAATTCCTGAAGGAAGTGTGGTAGGTGATTTGTAACATATCAGTAAATATCTTACCTAGATAAGGTGCAAATGACGTTAGAGGATTTATTACACTCAAATTAATGAAAAATGATAATTGAATTCCCAATATATGTAAAGGACTGATTTTTTTAAAACTCTAACCTAAGCTGAGATTCAGTTTTCAGGTTTATAAAAAAATACCAAATCAAAGTATTACTTATGAATCTCACTTTCATACTTGAAAGATATTACTGCATTTATTATGTATGAAACCTAAGAGACACAGAAAAACAATTGCAAAAAATTTTGATCATGATAAACAACTACTTTCTGAATTACATAGACTTAAGTTTTGCTCCAGAACATAAGGTAGGATAATTAACTCAGATTCATGATTTTGCTCTGAAGCTAATGCCCTTGCCAACTGATTGCCTTTGAAACCTTCTTCATTACTGAACTTCCCTTTAAACTGAAAAACTCCTCCATTTCTTCAGCTCACAGCACTGACATGTTCTTTGGCCTCCAATTATTCTCAAACTAGAGTTTCTTTAGGAAAGCTGCTTATATCCAAAGGTAAAAAGCTCATTTGTTATCAGGTATCTAAGAAAGGAAATGGAATTTTGTGTTGATATGCTCTCTCTCAATTCGAAGAAGGAATACAACAAATTTCTTTATGAACAGGCTTATGTATTCATCAGCAAACAGATGAAATGCAGATGACATATATACAGGCAGATCTCTTAAACCCCAGAGATCATAAAGCCATTTGAAATGACAATGGCTCTAAATAAACATATGATTTACGTGGAAAATTTTTATATCTTCTCTACCTATTCAGTTTAGTTCACCTTTCAGCAACTGGCAGTGTCCATCTAATGTATTAATCCATCGAATAACATGTGTTGGGTTACTTTCTCAATATTTTTGGACAGTTTGTCCTTACTTAAGAACTGCACATTGTTTTTTTAAATAAAATATTCTCTTCTCACTGTTCTCACTCTTATGTAGCTTCATGAAATATCCTATTACCATAAATCATATTACAATGATATGATATCAGTATGATATTTGAAAAAGTTGCTCCGCAGTGGCATTTCAGGTACAAATAACTCCAGTCCACTATGCTGAGTGTATTTTCATTTATAATATAGCTTTTATAAAATAGTTTAAGTATAAAGAGCTGATTTTCTATGTTCTTTTTATTCCCCAACACACTTGTCCAAAAATATCCCCAGGAAGCTAACTTATAGCTATAAGAATTTTGCTCATAGAGCTTTCTTTCTTTCTCTTTTTCACTCTGTTTCTTCTTTTCTCTCTGTTTCTTTCCCTCTCTCCCTCTCTCTTTTTCCTTTCTTTTTGATAATTAAGTAAAAGATTCTTTATATGACAGTAAATATCCAGACTGAAAATTTTACTTTGTCTTTAACTTATTCTTTTCATTATGCATGCTATCAAGTAGATACAATGACACACTTTAAAAAAAAAGTTGTTTTTTTTTTAAGTAATCCAACCTTGTCCATTTCCAGATGGGTTTTATTTGTGTGTGAAAGAGTCAAAACAATTGACTGGGACATTCTGTGGTACCAGGGTATAGTACTCATTAATAAACCCACCCAATGGAATTCCTTTTTGGTTTCAATAGACTTAAGCCTGGAAAGGTCTTACTTAGCATAGTGCCTAGAATTGGATATCATTAATTATCATTAACATTTAACAGAAAAATGTGTTGCTTTCTAGGCAATGTTACCCTTGTGGGCTATATATTTTACATATAATTCATTGGAAAACATGTCTATTTTCTTAAAAGAAATTTCCTTAAGTGGCCAATGTTGAATATGATATATGATTCAGGATGTGACTATTCTAAAAACTTATTGATCAAACTTATGAGAGTGAGATTGTCAAGAACCCAGAAGTATTCATCCTTCTAGTTTTATAGATGTGTAGATCAGGGATCTGGAAATTATAGTCTGGAGACCAAATTGCCTGTTTTTATAAATAATTTTTTATGGAAACTCTGCCATAGTCATGCATTTACATATTGTTGATGGCTGCTTTTGAGCTACAATGGTGTAGTTAAGTAGTTGTAACATGGACCATATGTGGCCCACGAAACCTGAAATATTTACTGCCTGGCCCTTTAAGTAATAAGTTTGCCAGCACCTTATATAGGTGGTCAGCTTCTATTCATTTAGCTGAAAAGTAAATGATTTATTCAACAAGTATTAGCAAGAATTTACAAAGTTTGAGACATAGAAAGCAGGTAAATACTTTCCTTTGGAGCTGAAAGTTAGTCTAGTTGAGACACATAAAAGTGTAAAACACATCAATCTAGACTGCTTATTCTTTTTTAAAAGTTCTTACATATTTCAATGATTCTCCTTAATAAGACTTCCAAGAAAAGAATTTTCCAGTTCATCTCACAGATGAAACTGTACTTTGGCAGAATCTCTATCACAACTCGGCTGTCTTTCAGGAGCAAATAGAAGAATTAAAATAAGAACTTCTCCCTGCTTTTGCAAAGAAGAGAGAACAAGAACACTTTTGACAAATCAACAAACTCAAAATCCACATTTTGTTCCATGAGGCAAACGTTAATCGGAGATGTTAGCATAATTATCTCAATTGCTGAAGTCATACACTCCCTTAAAATTCTTGTCATTGAATCTCAGACTTCTAAGAGGCAGGATATGCATGGCTTATGGTTTTATGAACAACCAAATTATCTCTTCAAGCCAATGCAAGCAAAGTGATGGGAGTATTTCCAATGCTATTATTTATTCTGTTCTTCATGCTACAATATTAATGCTTACTCTTCTAAGTGGCTACTCAACCATGGGGCAAGTCACATGTCTCACAAAACATAGCAGTCTGGAGTATATGGTGCACTGACAAAGCAACACTGGAGGAACGGAAGTTTCAAGACATGAATGGAAACACAGGCAAGTTCATGGCTACTTCTTTCACTTGAAAACTAAAAACACTTCCAGAGAAGTATTGTCATTCAGTTAAATCTTTCCCTGCCAGAGCAAACATGAAGACAAGATGTAGTGCTCAGAGGAAAAACTATTAATCAACACTGTCATAACATGTCCCTCCACTCCAATGCTTCATTTCAGAAGGTGACATCAAAGAATAGTTATCATAAGTCATGCAGATTTCAAGAATCTTATAGAAGAGAGGTATGTTAACATCTAGCCTCAAATATAATGATTAAAATGTTTGTGTATAATGTGCAAAATCAGGAAAAACATGCCCCAAACTCCTTAAGGCATTTTCAGCCACATAAACTAAAATGAATCCTGGAACATAAACTAGCTCTCATGAATTCTGGCGTTAAGTCAGTGAAAGCCAACACAAATATCACTCTCTGTTTTTCAGAGATGTGATGGAAAAAATCACTTTGAATTTACAAATTTGTTTGAATTCCTGTCTTCAACAGATATTCTTACCATCAATATACATACTGAATTAGAGACACAGAACTGGACAATATTGGCTGCCCTTGTGCCTAGAAACATTCTCAAAGGACGAGTTTCCCTTTGCCTTATATTTCACTTGAGAGATATGAACAGACATTTAGCCTTTCTTAGCCCTTCAAAGACTTCAGCTAGGTCTAGCAGCCCTCTGACTGTACTAACAACCAATTATCTTAGGTCAAAACTAAGCGTGAACAAGCAGAATGCGGTTCCCTAACACTGTGGGATATGAGGCAGGAATTAAAGTGGAAGGTCATGTACCGTATGTCTAAATATTTAAATTATAAACCATGGTAAGAATGATTAAATACAATATTTTAACTATTTGGGCAAATGCAGCTTCTTTATGACCTGGATAGTCAAGTTTGCATTTAGAATTCTCAGACTCTTTTGAGTTTCTCACTGGCATGTGGAAGTGAGGAAGCACCAGCCCTCAGGGCCTGGCTCGCTGGCTACCTTGTGTTTCTTTCACTACTCCTGGTTCTGATGCAAACTGTGAAGGGACTTGAAGGCACACATGTAGATATCCACCTGTAAGGTGCAAGATCCTTCCATATTTCCCAACACCTCCACACCACCGAAGAGCTACCTTTGTCTACTCCTTGGACCTAGGGGTATACTTATTGGTGATGCCATCAGGAAGACCGGCCTGAAGCTCTTGTAACAGAAAATTCCATGATTCTTGATAGCTGGAGTACAGTCTAGAGGGGAAGCATAGTTTCTAGGGAGGATTTCCCCCTTATTCCCTCCTTACTTTGTAGGACATGGTACAATTAGACAAGGGACAGAATGGGGTCCTCGAAAGTATTACCTTGGCACAGGAACTAGCTGATCTCCCCCATACCTAAGGGGAGCGCCACTCACGTGTTTCTATGGTAGAAATGCCCAATTCTACAACTTCCCATTATGTTTTCTACTTGCTTTTAAAGTATAATTTAGAAAATATTTAACCCTCAGCTAGAGGAGGAAAAAAGACCATTGTCACATTATGTTATTGAACAGCGTTCTATCAATACAATAACTTAGGTCAAAGTTCTAAATTGGTAAGACCAAATCAAATGGCCCATACTTTCTGCAATTATCTTGTCAAGGATTTATTGAGTTCAGCATGGATCACTGCATATAGGCCACAGCCAAAGTCCATGAGCATGGACTCATCTTCATCCCAGAGAAGAGTCCCTTGCATTGTATTTTGGGAGGTGCTCTGCGTATATGATACACCACAACTTTATGTGAATTTGGCCTGATTTAGACTCTTGCTGTCCACACCAACATCTCCTATGTCACACTGTTTACATCAAAACGAACCTTCCCTATAGACATGCTTTTTCAAAGAGGAGTTCCCTGAGTTTTACTCTTGACCTTCTTCACTTTCCATGATCCTCCAGATCTTCTTTACTCTAACAAAGTCATATCGATGATACAGAAATGCTCTGTGCCTGAGAACAAATGTCAGTTCAATAACAATCTTCAAACTTCGCAGAAAATTGTGTATGGGCCTCATAGGTCACAAAGGCATTTGGCTGAGGTAGATTGCTGTTTCCTTCTGAGCAGGAATCTTAGTAAGTCATAATTATTTGTATAATGCATGCTTCATTTTACAATGTTGAGAGTTTGGGTGGATTGGGGATGAGGGGATGAGAAATTACTTTAGCACCTAACTTCTACAAATAAAGTTACAGTGAAATATAAAACTCAGGGCATGTTATGCAAACACAGGCTTTGAGACAACCCCTTAACTCAAACAACTCTACTAGGCCATCAGATTCTAATCTCAACACTCACTTTGGAAATATTCTAATGATATATCCATTCTCATAAATCCATGTTCTTTTTCTCTGAGTTGTATTCGTTTACATTTTTAACCAAGCAGAGTTAAAGAGTAAATGAATATATGAAAGATGGATCACAAAACTAAGTAACTTTAAGGTAAGCAAGTCAGATTTTCCCTGGGTTCAGGTATAAACTATGGTAGTGATAATCCCTAATGCCTTATATGAATGACATTAAAAATGATGTGGATAATGCCCAACCATTAAACACTTTTATTTTGGGTTATATACTCATTTTTAGAGTTGGCATTTAACTGGTAAGATAGACTGTTAAATACATCTGCTTACTCATACTTATTCTAAATAGAGTGAAGACTCTACCCAGAGAAAAGAAATCTTTCCTTTTGCATCAGCTTGGACCGACTGCAATTTGCTGGGTTGAGAGGACCGACACAGTTCGCATTGCCAACATACCCAGATAAATGGTAAATGGTTCTCTGGTGGTCAATGAGTCACAATGAATGAAAATTTCAAATTTTTCCATTCCGAAGGACTAGACCATTCCTCATACTTTTTTTTTTTTAAAGCCACATTGTATCCCAGAAATCTTGGAGGTAAGGATCATAATAGCTACAATTTATTGAGTGCACCTTATTTTGTTCTAAGCACTTTACACATCTCATTCAATCCCCACAGTAGCACTGTCAACCAGGTGCTGGGAACATCTTCATTTAACTGCTATAGAAACAGAATATCAGGAGGTTTTGCTGACTTGAGCAAAATCACACTGTTAAAATATACAGAGCTGAGATTTCAACCTATGCCTGGATGATTCTAAAAATCATGCTTTAACTCCCATTAATATATAAGATATTTTCCTGGCAAATCAAAATGTTTGTCCTTACAATACAGTTGTGTTTCTCTCTTCTAGGACCCTCTCCTGACAATATGTAGCAGTATTTTCCGGTTGTGTTCTTAAATGCCAGTCACGGAGTTATTCAATAAACCAAAAGTCTGAGGCCTTTTCTAAGAATTGTCTAGACTTGTTTATTGAAGCCACTTTGGTTTACATAACACAGTGTCACTCCTTGTTTTTTGTTGTTTTTTTTTTTTGTGGTTCACCAAAGGGTGGCACAAATCTATGAACATCCCTTTAAAACAACATTGGTTATTACAGCTGTCTGAGTATGTTCTCAGTGTTTGGTGCTATGATGTTCATGTCTCCCTATGGCAGTTTCCAAACTCATGTACCCGAGCAATTCAGCAATAATTCAAATATTTAATACAACTTGTAAAACCAAGTCTGAGTATGTTTGTAAATGTGATATGCAATATCCCCTGCTAATTGGATCTCATTTCATTGACCATAGTAGAGTTTCATGGAATGAATTAGTGATATTGGAATTTTTGTTGACATTGATGACAATACAATCTTACCTAGGTTAAGTTCAGCTTTGGTAAAATTGTTTTGGCCCCTACATTACTAAAACCCACTGGTTTCCTGCTTTTCCCCAAATCTAAATTAGATTATGTGGGATGCTCTCTTGATAGTGGTTTGGAGAGCCGGCCTTTTAAACACATAGAAGCCAACAATAATTAATCCAAGAGCAACTGTTCTGTATGAGTACATATACCTGCCTCAAATTGAGTTTGACAGTTGTCTAATTTTTTAGAATCACTAAGGATAAAGGCACGTAACTTTTCAGAAAGAAAAGAGAACAATCTGTTCTTTTGACTGTCTGATGAAGCAACTCTAATTGTTTAATATGATCACAATGAACGATTTTTGTGCATACATTTTTAAGCTGGGGAATAAAAGTTTAAAATCCAGAATAATAGGATTATCTTATTCTCTCCTCACACGAAATGCTGTCACTTCAGAGGTTCATGGATATTGCCTCTTTATTTTCCAAATGTGAAGAAAATTTATTTTGAGCCATTAATATGCTTTTCCTTGGTCCCTGTTTATTTTCTTACACAATTCCAAGCTGTAAAGCTTAGTCAGCCACTCTACACTTCTCCAAAAAAATATCTGCCTTTCGGTAAAGTTGAGACCTGGTTGGATGGTAAAAATTTCTCTCTTAAAGTTAATCTTTAATATGAAATTAGTTCTCTGTGTGGTCATTCTGCCATTAAGGTTGATGATGCCATATTTACTTACAAAGATTAACACTTGATTATGACACTACTTGACAGGTTCAGATGTATAATCACCAGTACACGGATCAATGTGAAAAAATAGAGCAATTTCCCTTGGGTGATTTTTGTAGTTCATTTTCCGTACTATTGTATACATTGCATAGACCATGCATACAAACTTCCTTTCCCTTAAGTTTTAGAGGCTGATCATTAACTATAAGATGTAGAGCTTTCCATTATCCTGATCGAAAAGAAGCTTCCAAAATGTATACTATTTATTAGTAATATTAAGCATGTGACAAATGTAGTAAGAGAAATCATCTACTGTTTAGTTATCCAAACAGGCTGTGGGCAATTATGTTTGGTTAGATTTTGAAGAATTCTTGATCTCCTTATCATTCAAGTATACAAATTAAATCCAGCTCCTTCTTTTATACCATGCCAGCACAGGCAACCCTCAATCACATTTCCAGATTTTTAACCATTTATTTTAAGCCCTTGAATAGTGATAATAGTGATGACATAATATCTGTCCCCTCAAATCAGTACTTTTTCAACAGGAACTACAAAGACATTTAGCCTCAGACTCAAAAATGATCCAACCCACATCAAGGCCACCAGTTTTTGGCTGAAATGGAACTGACTCTGAGAGAGTCTTCCAGCAACTTCTCTCCTCTGCAACAAGTTATTTACCAAAAACCAATGGAGTTGAAATGTCATGACATTTAATTTTTAAGACAACAATTTCTTCTTTCCTTGTCAAAATTGGAAAGAGATAAAGTAAAATAACAAAATTAAAGTAAAACAAATCTCTCCCCCAGTCATCTCTAACATAAGCATCATTTTCTTTTCAGCAAAACCTTCCCTTTACTTATCAAAGAATATCAAAAGCTCAATTGATAAGACAAAGAGGAAATTACTATTATTATATACATCTCTTACAATGATGATTGTGGCATGTAGACATAGTTCACATGGTAATATGGAAATCTTAATCTTGTTCAAAGACTGTGGTTATTTCCTTCCTGAGAGTGGAGGTTCTGAGAGTGCAAAGAGAGAAAGGAACACTGATATTTTTGAGAGCCTGCCAGGAGAAAGCCTGCCTGGCCAGTTTAGGGGGGAACTGAGTCTGCATGAGGTACTCTGCTGCAAGAAAGAATGCCAGCTCCTGTCTTGATAACTTCCCATTTGGCAAGTACAATGTGTGTTGATTCATACAGTTGATATTGCAGAAGTACAGGCAGAAAAACTAAAAAAAAAAAAGAGAGAGAGAAAAGAAACACAAGCTGCTAAGCTCAAGATCATCTCTCAACAACAGTATCAATATATATTTCCTTACGATCTTATGATTTCACCATTAATGTTCTAGAATCATAAGATTTGAAACTGCAGGCTCTCATTTCTGGGTAGCCCGGCTGAGGGCTGAATGACAGTGATTTAAAAAAAGTGGAGGTAACACAAACTCAAGGTAGGACTGGTCTATGTACATGCCTTTGTCCTTTAATCTAAGGCTCAATGCACTTCTTTTGGTTAATTAGATTCCCAATGACGCAGCTACATTGAGTTAAGTGTAGCAAAGTCAGTATAAATCTTGGCTCTTTAATTTCCCACTTCAGATATATTTTTGCATGTGTTCAGAAAGCAGGTCAATAAGAAAATGTAAGCATATTCTAGGTGATAAACACCAACATGATCTTTCATCAGCTGCTACAGAATCTATTAACTGAACCATTTATTTGGATGATCACTGACTCATTCAATTTTTTTTAAACAATATCTTTGGGACACGCTATTATGTGGAATGGTTGGGAAAAGAGGGCAAATTCCCTTGGGAACGATAATCTCCCATGTCTATTTTCAGTAAATAGATTTAAATGTTTACTCTAGTATTAAATGTGCACTTTTCCAATACCATCCTCTTCTTGAACAATGCAATCCATCTTCACGCACACACGAGTATTCACACATAGACTTATATACACTGATAGATGCTTATGTGTGTAAGTGGAGAGGAATGTTGATGGAGGACATTTCAAACAGAAGACAATTCAATAGCTGTTCATGCATATAAAGTGTATAGTTTTAGGTGCTAGGGTTGCCTTCCAGCTTATGTTAATATTAAAATAAGTTTGTGTTCCTTAAGCAGGTACCAGTTATATGGTGAAATACGAGAAGCTGGGTGGAGGAGGGACAGAAGGAGGAAGTGGCCTCCAAAGATCTGAGGAGTGGACAGAAGGCAAGATGCATTTTAAAATGTACTCTGGATTACTCACAGAATAAATAAAACATGTGCAAACCCAGTGATCACTGTTGACTTTCTTTAATAAGTAAATACACATTTTATGCTTTTATATAAACTTTTTTCCTTACAAAATAATTTTCCTAATATGTGCTCCATGCTCACATAAGCATATGGGAAATGTACTTCTGACTGAGGTTTGCCCATTGTGTGATTGACATTCTCCTATATAAATACCCACGATTACTTAGGCACCAAATCATTTGTAGCTCATACACCAGCTTGACTCACAAATGAACCAGGGAATAAAATAAATGATGTTGGCATTCTCTTCTTTTGCCCAGGGCACTTGACCCTGGGAAAGAGAGGTGTGGTTGTTTAAACAACAGACTATAAACTAGTTGAGTGGTCTAGGAAATATTTAAGAAACTCTTTCAAAAGGGGAAAAGGAATAAAGTCGCAGTGTTGCCTTAGCTCAGACCTCAGTACGGACAACCATGAGAAGCACTGCATGTCTCCTGGCCTCCCGGCAGCCACTTTGGAATTCTCTTTTGAACAAAGTGGTTCCATTTGATGGTCAAAAGGCCAGGCCAGAAAAAAGCTGTTGTAACTGGCTTTGGACAGGGCAGGCAATTTCCTGGGGAAAACGCCACTTTATTTCTACTTTCCCTGAATCTGTTAAAAACATGTTTGTTTTGGCGTTTTTCAGCTTTTGTGTGATTTTTAGTATTCCACAGTTTGGGAGGATTAGATTACATCTTGTGACCAAAATGAGGGCGAGGAGTAAGTTAACTCCACAGCCTTAGAATCCTATAATTATGGGTTCAAATGGAAAGAGTAAGGTGAGTCTGGATAAATTTTGTTTTAAGGATTTAATACAACATAGCATGCATGACTTCAGGCATCATATTTCTGAACTATATACTTGAGGCGTAGCACATAATACCTGTACCTTAAACACATTATATACCACATTTACCAAACGATGGAAGGGTTATGTGTAAAAGAACTTGGGAACTGAAAGGGAAGCAAGAGTCCAACTTACTCACTTTATAGAAGGGACACTACATCAGATAGAATTGTAGGGATTTTCTCAGAATCACATGCAAAAATGTATTCATAATAGGCCTTCCAGTAGAACTCGGGTCTCCTGAGTTTTGGCCTGATGCACATGTATACCTGAGGACACTTCTCTGAGCCTGAGCAAAAACTACTTACTGTCTGAGGCATACACAGCACACATACACACATAATTATTTAAAATATCACATTTCACATTTTGAAATTTGAGTTTTCTTTGGTTTTAGAATAATGACCAAAAGTAGCTCTGAATTGCTCATAGTAGCTCTGAAGATATAAATACACTGAAAAAAACAGGATATTATATAAAAGCTAATTATTCCTCTTCGGAGGAGATGAGCGAGAATCCCGAGCAATTTTCTAAAACATGAATGCAGTTTTTACTACTTCTAGGGAAAGTTCCTTTAATAGGACACATGAAGAGTGGAAAACCTTTGATGTAACAAGTGTCTATTAAAACTAGTAAGTATATTCCCTGACATAAGCATTATGCTAAAAAAAAAAAAACACAGGAGACATATCCGTCTTGTGAAGTAACTATCTGTTCAGTGTCTAAAAGAAAAAATTCATATTGTCACACATTTGTATTTATTCATTAGGTTCTTCTATAAACATGAGACAGCCATAACATATTTTCACTCAGAAATAATGTCTATAAAATTAATAAAAGCTATGTTTTTGGAACTGTAATATGGGGGAATGGTAATATGTCACTCTTGGTTTTACTTTTTTTAGACAAGGTTTAAGATTATAATATTATTTAATGTTTCATAATTATAATCATCTCACAAGCATGCTTAGAAAAGAAGGAAAAAAATAAGTAAGTCTGGCACACTACCAAATGGTAGATCTAACACAAAACCTGGTGTATTGTGGAGGGAAAGAAATAATGCTGAGTGTGTGTGTGTGTGTGTGTGTGTGTGTGCGTGTGAATAAGAAACAGAGAGAGACAGAGAGAATGAGAGAGAGAGAGAGAGAGAGAGAGAGAGAGAGAGAAAGAGAAAGAAACAAGGAGAGACAGAGGTAGAGAGACAGAGCCATAGAGACAGAGAGATGTTATGACATATCACAAGATTAGATCCAATTAAACATGGGTAAAGACATGGTCATACGATTTAGTACATGTCACTTTTCTTGCACTAGGAGGTGTACAGTAGAGACTGAGGCTGATTGAATTAAGAGCCATTTGGCTTGGTTTGCAGCCGGCTCAACCTTCTTTTTCAAAATTATCTACCTGAGGCCTTTCTTGTGGATATTGCCTGATTTTATATTTCACCATGTCCACAACAGATGTTAAAGAGTAAAAGCCAACGCATAGAAGACAGCATTCGACAGGATGTTGGCAAAGACTTCTTTGTGGATAGTTTGTAGAGACAGAGTAGAAATCAAGATTTTCAGTGGAAATCAGCTTTGTAAATAAATTACATCGAACTATAGGGTTTCACAAACAAAAATCCATTTATCTCCCCCATGCTACGGGTATCATAGCCTGGAGATGGCAAGATTAATATTAATAACAAATTATTATGAATGCTATGAAATTGTTGGGAATGAATACTGCTACATAAAAAGGACTTCATTTGGGCAATTTCCTAGCAAATAGTTATTTTTCCATTTTCTTTAGGAAACAAAGGAAGTGTGGGAAAGTAATGTAGGTATGCAGGAGAGGTAAGCAGAAGCGAATTATTTGTTAGCTTGTTACCTGCTGGCTGAATTTCCCTTGCAGGAACAATATGCCTAAATAGAATTTAAAATCTTAAATCCTATGTCGCCTACAAGAGAAAACATAAAATAAGATTAAGAAAACCTTTAAATTTACTAGTTCTTTCGCCAGATGAATTTCTGAACTTTTCTAGAGACATTGATATGGAGAGAGAGCAGGGAAATGCTACATTCCTGGGGTCCAAGTGGTGGGGTGGGAGGAAGGAATGTGGGTGGGGTGTTACATAGAAAAGAGAAGTTATATAATTAAACCATACTGATACATTCATCTTAGGCTGGATTTTAGACTACGACTTAGCATTGTGCGCCAGGGTCCTTTTTGTTGGACAGATGAAGAGAGATAATGTACCTGTTACTAGAAGTACTTTAGTGGCTGTTTCCCAAACCTCACTGTAAACAAAGAGAAATCAACATGTAGCCTCTGGCTTTCAAACCACCTCTGCCACCTCCTCCTATTCTGTTTTTATAGAGGATTTTCAACTAGAAGACCTAATTGTTACTCTTATGTATTCTATCATTACAAATGTTTTTCTGAGAATAGTTAATACTGCAATGCCATTCAAATACTCTTGAGGGTCAAGATGCAAGAAGAAATTCAGCCGAAGATGATTCATCATTTTCATTGAAAGGAATATCCGTTTACTGTTTCTAGCTATCGCCCATTAGGAAAAGGGCACATCTAGATACGCCCTAACAAAGTTTAAAAACAAGCCTTGAAATAATCAAGCTGATATGCATGCAAATTAACTCCTCCCCAGAACAAAATTCAATAAGGAGGTAAAAAATTTCAAACAGTCAATAACTTGATATTCATCTGACCAGCCAATATTAATGACAATTTCCTCCCCTCAGATTTGTTGACAAATATAATCTAACAGATCTAAAAAGCTCAGTAAGACCCAGGCAGAATAAACAAAAAGAAAAACATAGCAAGGGACATCATAATCAAAATAATTAGACTTGAAAAGAAGCAGGCAAATGTGACACTAACAAGGAAAAAAAAATCAGTAAACATAAACAGACTCAAAAATGAGATAATGAATTAGAAAATAAGAGCTTTAAAAGAGCAATTAACAATATGCTAAAGAATTTAAAAGTAAATATAAAAACAGTGAAGGAAAAATGAGAATCTCAATACTAAAATGGAAATTATAAAAAAAGAAACATATGAAAACTTTAGAACTTCAAAATATAATTTTGGAGTGAAAAATCCAGTGGGTAGATTGCACAGCTAGTTAGACACTGCATAAAAAAGATAAGTAAACTTGATTTCTCAAAAAGTTAAGTGTTGAATTAGATCCTACAATCCAGAAATTCTACTTCTGGGTATATTCTCAAAAGAAATAAAAGTGGGTACTTGAACAGGTATTTGTACACATGTATTTATTGCAGCATTATTCACAATAGCTAAAAGGCAGAAGCAACCCAAGTGTCCATCAATGGATGAATCCATAAATATGATGTGGTGCATACGTGCGTGTGTGTATATACATATGTGTATGTATATACATATATATAAAGGAATATTATTCAGCCTTAAAAAGGAAGGAAATTCTGACATATGTACGACATGGATGAACCTTGAAGACATTATGCTAAGTGAAATAAGCCAGTCACAAAGGGACAAATATTGTATGATTCCACTAATATGAATTACCTAGATTCACCAAATTCATAGAGACAGAAAGCAGAATGGTGGTTTAGTAGGAGCTGTGGAGAGGGAGCAATGGGAAGTTAGTGTTTAATGAGTACAGAGTTTCAGTGTGGATGATAAAAAAGTTCTGAAGATGGATTGTGGTGATGTTTGCACAACATTGCAAATGCACTTAATGCCACAGAGCTTTACATTTTAAAATGGTTAAAATGGTAAATGTTAAGTTATACGTATTTTTTAGAAGTGCTAAGTGGGAACTCTCTTTGTTGTCAGACTGAAAATTTTATTTTTCTCTTCTGTATTTTCTAATTTTTTTATAATAAAAATGTTAAGAAAGATAGTTAAAACAAACCAAAAAAACTAAAGTACTATGACATTGATCTCACTCCCAAACGTATAGATTAAAATTTATACCAAATATATATTAATACATATTTCAGGGAAAGATTTGTTCTAAAGAATGATAAATATGGTTGGAGTAAAATGTGATAGCCTTAGGTGAATGAGTGACTAGATTTTATGATTCTAGATGTACAGAAGAGTTCTTTGTTCTTGTTTCATTTTGTTTAGTTTTTGCATAATAGATATTACCCTAATGATTAAAAAACCAAGTAGACTTGAGAGCAATAAAGACTATTCATAATAAAGCACAAAGAATAAAAAAGGCAAAAAACTGAAAACTGAACCATGGCCCAGTGATCCTTGGGACAATATCATGCAATCTAATGTGCATGTAATTGGAGTACCAGGAAGAGATATCAGGGCAGAACTTCAGGAACTTGAAATAACAATAAAAAATTTTCTAAATTTGCTAAAATATATAAACTAGTAGGTTCAGGAAAGCTCGATAAACCCCAAGTAGAATAAGTAGGAAAAAAAAAAAAAACACCTAGCAAGGCCCGTTATAATCAAATTGCTAAAAAACCAAATAATGATGAGAGACAAACTTTAAAAGCATTTGGGAATGGGGGGTCCAATGGGGAAGACACATTATAAACAGGGGAACGATGACAAGAAAGACTACTGATCTCAGTAGAAACAATGAGAGCTAGGAGGACAAAGAAATACCACCTTTCAAGGGTTGAAAGAACAACAAAAACACTAAAATATCTCTCAACCTAGAATCCTATATCTAGTAAAACTAATTCTTCAAAAATGAAGGGAAAAAAGATTTTCTAAACAAGAGAAGCTGATAGAATTCATTGCTGGCAGAACTGCTTGATAAGAAAAGTTAAGTGAAGTTCACCGGCCTGCAGGAAAATGACAACCTATGAAACTTGTCTCTACATAAAAGCACGAAGAGTGTCAGAGGAAGCCTCAAGTGCTAGCGTGCACTTTCCAGGTTCTCTTGCCTTTCTCGGTGACTGTGACGATTCAAATGAGGATGGCTTCATCAACATTGTTCTTTGAGTGAGGATACCCTCTCCCCTGCAAATAACTCTTATCTAGTTAACTCCTACTCACCCTGTAATCAATTCAATAGTGACTTCATCTAGAATTCCTCCCTTACACTTCCAGACTGTATTTATTATCCTGTTGCAAGTTCTCACAGCACCCTGTATTTTATTCTCTTCTTACTTATCTCAGTTTGTAATTACATAGTTTGACAAATATATTATTTTAGACAGCTCTGCCTCCCACTAGAAAATACGCTCCATGAAAACAGAGACCTGTCTTTTGGGTGTGCTGTTTTATCGCCAAGGGTTCCATAGTTGGTGCTCAATAAATGTTTGTTGAATGAATTCATGAATGAGGATTGGAGGTCGTTAGGGAGGACAGTATTGATCATTCAAGGATGAGAGTGAATAGAGCGGTTGCAGGTGAAACATCTTGAGATGTTGTGATGAAGTTGAGTCTTTGAAGAAGGGTGACTTAGAATGAAGGGCGTCAGTATATTGTGAGGCTGCAATTAAATGAGTCCTCTACACGAACATGTAAGTTCCACAGGATCACAAAGGCTCATGGGACGGAAAGGCAAAGACTATAATTAATTTAAAAAGTAACAAGCAAATACATACACACCTCTTATGAATACGGGAAGAGAATACCTTATAGATGAACAGTCATGTCTTAAAGAAACATTGGTTTATATAGCAGGAAAGAGAAGTATTGGTTGGAGGTTGGAGGAATAGTGATGAGTCTGCTTCCAGAAACTGTGGTGTTGAAAAGTGTGAAATTAATAGCCCCAATGGAAGAGGATGGCAAGATGTGTGATAACCTCTTCCCTTGGGCAAATTGGAACAAGGGGGCAGGCCTCAGGGCAGATTCCTGGAGACGGAATTGAAAAAGTTCAGACTGGCCTGCGGGGCTGCAAGGAAAAGACTAACAAAAGATTGTTTGACACTGGGCAAGAGGCTGGATCTCACTCCACTACCATCCGATAAAAATGTTTTCAACTTAGAGCTAGGCAACATCTCTAAAGCAAAGTCCATGTACAAAATCCTCAGCCCTAATCTTAATGGAAAGTGTTAAACACTCGTGATACTTTATGGCCCTAAAGGGATTTATCAGCCTTGTGGGTGATAAAACCCTTCTGTTTAAAATTTACATCACCTGTGCTGCAGATAAAACAGAGGAAAGAGCCTCCTCTTCTGTTAAAGCGTTGATTAAAGCCTGTATTCTGTGGACTGCTGAATAAGGAAGAGCCTGTGCAGGACATCGAATCCGGGGTGCATTGTGAGGTACCTGCTTCTGGGTTGCAGGAAATGGTTAAAATTCACACCCTGCACTGGAGAACAAAAGGTGGAAAATTGCCAATTGATGTAAAAGTCTTATCTGGATAAGAGTTTGGCTAGCCTATATTAAAAGTTAGGACTTTACCATAAAACTTGACTTAAGTCTTCAGTGCTCTCAAGGAATACTGTTGAAGGTTTCCCTTAGGCAGTTTGTTTTGTTATTTTCCTGTATAAGAACTGCATTCAAAATTACAGATGCACACTTTGGATCACAGGACAGTAAATCTCTGGGAGCCATGCTTTAAAAATTTTAATTCCCATGGGAAGACTGCTCATGTAATCTATCATCAGTTTATAACAACTGAACACGGAGTGATTTCTTATCCTTTAGAGAAAAGGGTGAGATCCTAAGATTTTATAGAAAGAGTAACAGGGATTTCTTCATTAGCTGTTGAAGTACCCAGCCTTGTACATGAGGACAGCAGGTGCCTTAAGACAGAATGATGGGTGGCCGATTTTAGTAGTAAAGAGACCAGATTGTGCAAGAAAAATGGGAGGGAAACATTGACAAACCACCCTTCAATTTTGAGGTTATTCATCCATTCAGCAAATACCATTAAGCACCTTCTATGTGCCAGGAGATGCTGCCAGCAAGACAGGCAATGACCCAGGCACTCATGAAGCGTGAATCTTAGTGGGAGGAGATAAATGAGATCCAAGACAAGTAAATTTAAACCACTTTAATCTTAAGATCAGTTCTATGAAATGAAATCAATGAGCGACATGGGACAAAGATCAGTGGTTTGGGATTCAGGGTGAAATTCTATAAAGACATTTCAAGAAAGGTCCCATTGAGAAAGGGGCTACTTGAACAAGGACTTAAAACAGGCAAGTGGGGGAGCCAAGTAAACAGCTAGAAGAGGAGTGTTCCAGGTAGAAGGAACAGCAAGTGCAAAGGCCCTGAGGCACGAGTATGCCTGGCATACTCAAGGAACAGGTAGGAGGCCAGTGTCCCCAGCTAAGTGAGAAGGGATAAGAAGAGATGGGAGGGGAGTGGCACATCAGTAGGGACTACAGCTTTTATTAAGTGAGATGGGCAGGCACTGGAAGTTTTGCAGAGGAACGTGGTCTAACATATTTTTCAAAGATGTCTTTGACTGCTCTTTAGAAAAGACTGTAAAGTGGCAAGAGAAGGAAGTAGGGGGATTAGGAAGAGGAGCTTCTTGCAGAAACCAGAGAGATAATGGTGAATGGCCACGGTGATTGCCATGAGGATGGTCATAAGCTGTCAGAGTTGGTGGAACACTTTGTAGTTAGAGCCGACAAGATTTGCTGTCAGATGTGAGATAGGGGAGTAAGGGAGGAATAAAGGATGATTCCAAGATACTGGCTAAGCAACCAGCAGAGGGAGAATTGTCATTAAGTGACATAGGAAAGATTTTGGATAGATCAGAAGTTCAATTCTAGGCATGCTTTGTTTGAGATTCTCATTGTATGTCTCCATGAAGACTTCAGACAGACAGCTGGAAGGATGAGTTGAAATTCCCAGAGAGAAGTCCTGGCTAAGACATAGATTTACGTGCCATCATCATTTCTAGGGGAGTGGGTGTAGATGGGGAAAAAAAAAAAAAAGGCAGTCCAAAACTGGTCCCTTGAGCTTGTCCAAATTTAGAGGTTAATTCCCACGGGAAGACTGCACATGCAATCTACCATCAATTTGTAACAACTGAATTGTGGATTGATCGAGATGAGGAGAAACAAGCAAAGATCGCTGGAGAATCCCAGAGAGATAAAAGTATGTAAATGTAATATTCTGGAAACCTAGGGGAAGGAAATGGTCGAATGTATCAAGTGAAATAATTGGCTATAGCATACAGAGCAGAAGTCATTGATGATTATGATAAAAGCAGTTTTGGTGGAACTGCAAAGGCCAAACCCCGAAGGAAATAGTTTTAAGGAAGAATGGGACATGAGAAACTTGAGGCTGAGAGGAGTACAGACAACACTTTGCTGCCAATCTTCAATCCTGCTGTACGCACGATAGCACCATTAGTCCTGAATAAGCTTCCATTCTTTTCCCGAAGGCAATTTGTTATCAAACTGAGGGCAGAAATTTAGCCTTGAGCGCTCTTCCAAAACCCTAAATAGAAGGCTTTTTCTGTTTAATCTTAAGGATTGCCTGGTTCTCTTCACTTGAATTTAATGAAGGTGTCACAAAACAGAAAGTAAAAGAAGGTGCTGACAGAGTTATAGATCTGAAACTTCTCTATTTTAAATATAGAGTATCTAAGTAAAATAAGAAAATTATCTTCTATTCATCAGCTTGAGAGAGTTGTATAATTATAACACCGATAAGTCTGAATTATCCAGCCCAATATTTTGATTCATGTGGGGATCATTTTACTTTAACAGGCATTGGGCACTCATGCAGTTGGGAAGCCTTTTATAGCATTTTTAGAATTTTGAATTATAAGCTTTATTTACCTATAGTTTGGTATTCACCCACCCTAGAATGAAGCAGCCCAGTAATCCTCCCTAGTCGCTGAACTTTCAAGCTTGAATGTTTTACAAATGGAGATTGATTGCAAGAGTTCAGGGGAATCTCAGACACCCAGGTTGGGGTGAAGAGAGGGCAGAATCCATCTGAGGAATGTATTTCACATTCAGTCATATTTGACCCCAGATAAAATGAAATGTGGCTTCACCTCCAGTGTAAATATTGGTCAGTTCCTATCCCATTAAGTGTTCTTGCTGCTTTCCCTAAAGACAAAGATTCTGGCCCATCAATCATTATAATACTCCCATTAGCTCTTAAGCAACATGTTTGAAGAGGAAATTCTCTCTTTCTCTCTCTTTTGTCTGTCGATGATTTAAAGACAGTAAGATCTCCAGCTTTATCTTGAAAATATTTACCCAGCTTCTTTCAGTGGTGATCATTTCAGAGCTTGACCATAAAAGCATATGTTTCTCTAAAGCAAAGCATGGCAGGAGTTGCACATAGAACCTCTGCCAGCCTCACATTTTGGAGAAAGGTAACAAAGAAGATCGGAAGACCTACACTGAAAAAATGTTTTTAGCTATCTGCTCCATTCAGTGAAACAAAAATAGAGGTATAAAATCCCCATCTGGTTTCATTTTACCTCTTCCCATTAAGTACAAATCTACCTATGTCTTGGGCTTTTTGGTTTTCTTCTTCCTTTTGTTTTATCAACTCATTCCCTTGTGTTTCTAACTTGTGCTAATTCTTTGAGAAGCAAAGTTGAATATATGTGAATTTTAAAAATTAATGTATACAGTATAAGAATATTAAAGTTGTATTCTTTCTTGGAAGTGGGGTAAACAGAAGAAAAAGTGGCTAGTTGTGGTTGATGTAAGTTATTTTAAAGGATAATTACAGGTCTTATACTAGTGAGAGGTATACACTATTATAGTAATAGAGGTGTATTAAAGTGATATTTTTAAGGTTAATGGCTGCATAGTCTTCCATAAAAATATTTCCCATGAGTTTACTGTTTTTCAATATTTTATAGAAAAGATGCCCTTATCTGAGAAATTAATTATTATTATTGTCATTATATATGGAGACCTTGCTCTTTTCCAGACATGATATGAAGGGTTTACATACGTTACCTCCTGTGGTTATAGCTCAAAAAATCTACCTTATCTACAGCATGACTTGCATCTTTTAATAGAAGACACCAAGCCCAGAGAATACGCATTTTACAGAGGGCTTTTGGGTCCTCACTGAATGGAATGCATTTCATTTGCTGTCTGTGTGCTTCATGGATCACCGTAGCATGCAAAAGTGACTTATTAGCAACATGGGATGGAGGTGAGGAGACTTCTGAGTTGAGGAACAATTTCCTTACTAAGGATGGATGTGGATCTATGGCTTCTAAGTGGAATACTCAGCATGACAAAGACATACTACTCCAATCCGTTGGGCATGGTGTTCATCTTGTTAACTGAAATTATGCTCTTGATAGTGAAAAAGGATATAAATTTGGGATACTTTAGTCTTATAACCTAACATAAATATTTACACCATGATACCATGGGGGTTAATCTACTTAAACGTGTGTTAATCTTTATTTTCTCCTAATATGATCCCAATATCAACTAATCCTAATGTAATGTAAGTTACCTGCACATATCATTAGATTTTATTTCAACAACATTGACTTATTTTAGAGCCGCAGTCCCCTGCGGACCGGTACCAGTACTGTTAGGGACTGGCCACAGAGTTCCAAAGGACCCTTTCTGGCCCAACCCCATCCCTGGAAAAATTGTCTTCCATGAAACTGGTCCCTGGGGCCAAAAAGTTTGGGACTTCCGTTCTAGACTATTTGAAAACTGCAAAGTTGTTATATTTAAAGTACTTATAGATAAGACAGCTTAGGTTTCCTGATAGCAATTTCTTGACAAAGGACGACTGAGTAATATTTCCATTTTAGTTATGAATGTGTTGAAGGGTACAGAAGACACATGACATCCCCAGGATAAAGATTTTATTGGTGGAAATGAAGATATTAAAGCTGAGAGCTCCTGAATTCTGAATCACTTTTCTATGAAGCTGTGGTATTTCAAATCCAACAAAATTAAATAGACTACTTGAAAAATGTGTGTTTGTACAATAATGCAAAGATAATGTATGCTGCTGAGCCAAGCGCTTGGCTACCAGAAGGAATTTTTTTTTAATACTAGTGGAAAACTGCTTTGAATTTAATGTTTACAGAATATGCTTCATAGAGGACATACTGTAAAATTAAAATTTGTGAACATAGGGAACCGGTTAAGTTTTTCACCTTTTACTTTCAATTTTTCACTTGCCCCCAAACAGCAATCTTACCTTCTAGGTATAAACAACCCTTTCAGTAACTTGAACCCTTGGTAGCCCCATCATATTTTACTGGAACACATTTCACAACAGGTAATAGATTGAAAAAAAAAAACCCAAATATTTCCCATTCTTGGGTGTTACCTGGTCTTGCAAAATGAATGAAGGTATTATAAGCAAGTATTCGGGGCATTGCTAAGATGAAGTTGCAGTCAAATCACATTGCTCAGTTGGGAACTCCTTTTCTCCTGATATAGCTGGAATGAGTTCAAAGAACTGGAATAACCAGGCAAGAAGATGAACTAACAGATTTATGAATGAAGATTAAAGGATAAATTACAGAGGGCAAGTAAATAGGCTTTGTCTAGCTGTGTGTAAGAGTGCAACAGGATTAGAGGCATACATCTCTAAAAAGTTTAAACCTTAATGAAAATAATTATATGGTACAATAAAATAAATGTGGTACTGATACAATAGAGAACACGGGGAAATATGAAAACAACACTAAACTCATCAAGCAGCTTTCCTGTGACCAAGAATTATTATATTATGAAATGAAGTCTCTAAGGTAATAGTGGAAGTTGTTTTATGTTCACAGATAGACTAAACCCAGGCCAAGATGAAGTGATCTGTTATTCAGGAGTCAGAAAGGAAAACAATGCTGATTATCCATATTAGCATAGTAAATCACTGTGGCTTAATTTCCAGGAAATTTGAAAATTTAAATTAATTATTATCAAAATTTGGGGTTTAGTGTTTTCAGATCACAGATTCCTGAGTTTTCAACAGATATGCTGGGATAAAGGGAAATCAATTAGTTATATATTGTTAACAAAAACTTACTGGTTTAAAAAACCAATGCATGTTTGTTATCTCATACAGTCTGGTAGGTCAGGAATATTTAGTAATTTAGTAATTTGGCTGGGCAGTGCAAGTTTAGGCTCTCTAATAAGGATCCAGTCAAGATGTCACTGTATCTGCAGTTATCTGAAGGCTGGACAAGGGCTGAAGTAGCCACTTCTGGGATAACTCACTCATAAGCCAGCAAGTTGACACTGGCTATCGGCAAAAGACCTTACTTCCTCGCCCCATGGACTTGTCCATAGTGCAGCTTGTGCATCCTCATGTCACAGCCACTGACATCCCTCAGAATGAGTGATCCAAGAAAAATCAAAGTACAATAGAAGCCATGATTTTTTTTTTTTTTTTTTTTATGATCAGACTCGGAATTCACATATCGCCTGCAACAGCCCGCTGATCTCACAGGTAAGCACTATTCGACCTCGGAGGAGACTACACGAAGGCTTGAATGTTAGGGTATGAGAATCCCTGGAGATCATGTCTGAGGCTGACAACCAAAAAAGCCCATGCCAATTGTAATTTGTTTTAAAATACGACATCATTCTCTTTTGCAAATAGTTCTTTCCTAATTCCCCCATGAGGGCAAAGGGGGCATCGATCTATGTTTTAGTCAAACCAGGTGTCACTCACTATCCTTCCATGGGCATTGCAGTTGAGATCTGTCAGAACGTTCAAATTCTTATTGTGCTCCATACAATCTTCCAGTGATCCTGAGCCCAAAATGATAGATCGGGAAATTGAGGTAAGAAAACGTAATTTACTTGCCTGAGTTCACAGGGCTAGTAAGAGATGGGGGCAAATTTGAATCCAGACTGAAATAGCAGAGCCCGCACGATCAGGTCAAGATCATGGCGAGAAACAAGAGTCACAAATAAATTGAGAAACTTTGAGTGAGTTTTATAAAGGGACCATTGCAAAAGTGTAGGCAGGGTGAGAACCTACAACAAAGGATACTTCGGTACCTGGAGCTGGAGGGAAAAACATTACTACCTTAGGGATGTGCGGAGGGATCAGCTATGGGAATTTAGAGAGAGCTATGCTGAGAGGACTCTAAGTAGGACCTATGAACTTTGTGAAAAAGACAGAGTCCATACGAGGTATATATAGAGATAAATATTCTGATATTACTTTTCCCACCCATCCAATGCCTCCTCTTAGTCATATTTAACAAGAAGTCAGAGGCGAAGGAGCCCCTTGATGAAGTCCCCATGTGGGTTAGGTAAAACCCAGTAGGGAAAGGATCTGGAAATACCCAGCACTTCTACTATTATTCACTATAGTGCACACTTTCCCATCAGGTCAGCTAACGTCACAGTCCTGAAGAGAATGAACAAACGGAAGATTAGAGAGGATAATTCATATGCTAAAGTTTCCATAACTAGAACATGGTCAAACCAATGCTCACATGTAAGCATGGGACTCCCAGACACTTCAGGGCACTTTTTCCTCATACCAGAGCATCCTTCAGGAAAAGTCAAGCTCCTGGCAGAAGAGTGGGTCATCATCCCGAATTACCCGTAGCCATTTCAGATTTCAGTAATACTTCTCGCTGCCATATATGGCAGCCATTGCTGCCAAACTCTGCTTCATTTCCAAGTCAGTTGTAACAAGTGAGTAAATATATCAGCGGATCCAGTCTTAACACCTAGTGTGATTTAGAAGTAGCCTTACTGTTGGCAGATTGAGGAGGTTACACCAGTGAAGGGTGGTGGTTAGTCATAGAGCCTCCCACTTGCTGTATGTTCTTCTTTGCTCCATTGGACAGTCTGTAACACTGCGCACTAGGGCTGTTCCCAAATTCCCGATGCCTAGCACAGTATCTGGTGTGCACTAAATGTTGACGACTGGTTAAATAAATGAATGAACCATCAAATAAACAAGCCGTATCTTATCCCTGGCTTTCTTGGCCAGACCCCAGCTGGACCACAATGTTATCACCACTAGCACCACCACCAGTACCATCATCATCATCATCATCATCTTTTATTATATTTGAGCACATACCAGACACCAGGGGTTGGGCTAAGCACTTTACATTATGATCTCATTTAATTCTTTCTATAACCTTATAAGGTTTGTTACTTTTCTTTTGCAGACAAAGAAACTGAGGCTTAGCAAAGTTAAATGAATTGTGCAATATCACACACCTAGTAAGTGGTAAAGGTGGAATTTGAAACCAGTTAGACATCCTCCAGAGCCTTCAGATTTAATTATTGAACTATATGGTCTCTATTCCACTAGCTAATCACTGGAGTTCAGGCATGCATAAACAATTACCTGGGACTGGATTACTGTTCCTCATATTTCAAATTATCACTCTCAGCTTGGACTTCCTCCTGTTATTTTTGTCCTGCCTCCTGGAGAGTAGCTCTCTCAACCTTTCTATTCTGTTTTGTTATCAAAGATGACTTGAATCATCCTTGAGTCTAGAACCTCTTTTGAGCACAACACTGAATATTCTGGAAGCAATATGAAGCAGGAATCTCTACAGCTGTTTTATTCTCCCAAGTTTGTAGGTCACTTGGGCCCAGCTTCCTTCTTTTCTACGGTCCTTGAATCCCAGAATATTCTGCATCCGCTGTTGCCCAAGGTGTGTCGAGTTCAGAGGCGGTTTCTTGCTTACATATTGTTTTATGTTTTTCTTATAGAACAGTTTAAAAATTAAAGCATCTGAGAGATGAGAAAGAAAATGCCTACACGATTGCTTTCCCAGCCTGTTCATTGCCATGAAACTGGAATAAAGCATTGGTAAAATAATCTCTTGGAGAGTATTTTTGTCACCAGAGTCAGACACGCTTGCAAATGCCCACAGCTGTTATACCTGAACTTAGGTTCAGTAATCTTAAATTAAATTTTCTCATCACTTTGGCTGAGTCTTTCTCTAAGAGAGAGAAAATATCACCGGTCTCCATGGCATCACATCTCAATTTTTTTTTCTTTTTTTTGCCTTTTAATAGATTCAAACCCAGTTTCCATCCCTCACAATGATTCAGGCTGTGTCTATACTATGCCAACACAACTGGTAAAAAAAGGGAAAAATTCAGTGTAATAATGGTGGAGTTTAGTTGACAAAAATCTAAATAAAATAAAATTTCATCTATTTAGGATTCCTTTAGAATTGAGGTCTTCCAGATTCTTAGGATTTTAACTGCTCAAATTAGGCATTTATACTTAAAAAAAAAATTCTATCCTGCTTAGAAATCCTTCTAAAATGTTTAACAGATTTATATTCTAATAATAATACATACTGGATGTCTTGCAATACAATACATGTCACTATGAATCATCTAGAAATACTAGATAAAATATAAGAAACATCCCCATAAGTCAAGAAAATAAAAGGAATGCTAGAGTAAGCTGCCACTTACTGTTGGGCTCTCTTTAGGACTTGGGTTGAATGAATAAATTGGAAGAGATGAGAAGGTGTTGGGCTCACGGTGGGGTGTTGGACCTGACACCATCAAAAGAAATAAGAATTTTTGAAGGATTACACTTTCAATGACAGAGTACAATAGAAAAATCTGACCACTAGCAAAGAGATATGACACAGAATCTCTGGCTTTCTCATACTGGCTCTGCATTCAAGAAAAAGGGAGGGAGAAAACTTCCTGCTGAGAGCTTATAACAATAATCCAACCTTAATGCAGATTTTTTTTAAAGAGACTGTTGTATAGGCTGAAGCTCAATGGCCTGATTATGGCTCATTGTAACCTCAAATTCCTAGGCTCAAGTGATCAAGCTATCCTCTCACCCTAGCCTCCCGAGTAGTGGGGACTACAGACATGTGACACCACACCCAGATAATTAAAACAATTTTTCTTTGTAGAGATGGGGTCTTGCCATGTTGTCCAGGCTGGGCACAAACTCCTGGCCTCAAGTGATTCTCCTGCCTCAGCTTCCCAAAGTGCTGGCATTTCAGGCATGAGTCACTGCGCCTGGCCCCTAATGCAGATTTTACATATATGTTTATAATACTTGAATGGTCCTGGAAATTGCAAACCAAAAAATCAGCATGTGCACATGGATACATACACAATAGTCCCAGTGTAATGTACCTGACATAAGTTGTGAATTTACCTATCCCCGCCTCTCCCCTCTCACCTGCCCAGCACCTTCTGAATGTTACTTCCATATGTGCACATAACTGTTGATCAATTAGTACTAATTAAATGATGAGTACTTGTGGTGCTTGTTTTTCCATTCTTGTGATACTTCACTTAGAAAAATGGGCTCCAGCTCCATTCAGGATATTTTTTTATGGCTGAGTAGTACTCCATGGTATATATACCACATTTTATTAATCCACTCATGTATTGACAGGCAGTTAGGTTGTTTCCACATCTTTGCAGTTGTGAATTATGCTGCTATAAACATTCGAGTGAAGAAGTCTTTATTATACAATGTCTTTTATTCCTTTGGGTAGATGCCCATTAGTGGGGTTGGTGGATCAAATAGTAGTTCTACTTTTAGTTCTTTGAGGTATCTCCATATTACTTTCAATAGAGGTTATACCAGTTTGCAGTATTCTCAGCAGTGTATGAGTGTTCCCATCTCTCCACATCCACGCCAACATTTGTTCTTTTGGGACTTTTTGATAAAAACCATTCTTACTGGAGTTAAGTGATATCTCATTGTGGTTTTGATTTGCATTTCCCTGATGATTAGAGATGTTGAGGATTTTTTTCATATGTTTCTTGGCCATTAGTCTATCTTCTTTTGAAAAGTTTCTGTTCATGTCCTTTGTCCCCTTTTTAATGAGGTTGTTTGATTTTTTTCTTGCTGATTTTCCTGAGTTCTATATAGATTCTAGTTATCAGGCCTTTATTGGATGTATAGCATGCAAATATTTTCTCCTATTCTGTAGGTTGTCTATTTGCTCTAGTGATGGTTTCTTTGAATATATAGAAGATTTTCAATTTGATCAGGTCCCATTTATTTATTTCTGTTGATGCTGTGTTTGTTTTGGGGGTGTTCTTCATAAATCCTTTGCCCAGGCCAATGTCTATAAGAGTTTTTCCAAAGTTTTCTTCTAGAATTCTTATGATTTCATGCCTTTGGTTTAAGTCTGTTATCCACCATGAGTTGATTTTTGTGAGAGGTGAGAGGTGCAGATCCTGCTTCAGTCTTCTACATGTGGCTATCCATTTTTCTCAGCACCATTTATTGAATAGGGAATCTTTTCCCCAATGTGTGTTTTTGTCTGCTTTGTCAAATATCAGATGGCTACATGAGGATGGTTTTATATCTGGGTTCTCGGTACTGTTCCATTGGTCTATGTCTCTGTTCCTGTGCCAGTAATACGCTGTTTGGGTTACTATAACCTTTTATTATAGGTTGAAGTCGTGTAAATCGATGCCTCCCAATTTGTTCTTTTTGCTTACGGTTGCTTTAGCTATATGGAGTCTTTTCTGGTTCCATATGAAGCATAGAATTATATTTTCTAGATTTTTGAAAAATGATGTTGGTATTTTAACAGGAATTGTGTTGAATTTGTAGATCACTTTGGGTAGTATAGACGTTTTAACAATGTTGATTCTGCCGACCCATGAGCATGGTATGGTTTTCCACCTGTTTATGTCCTCTTCTATCATCTGTAATCATTAGGGAAATGCAAATAAAACCCACAGTGAGATATCACTTATCTCCA